>PVHY01009601.1:0-55585 GCA_004024945.1 Uropsilus gracilis
CCTCAGCTTCCCAGGTAGCTGGGATGACAGGTGCGCGCCACCACGCCCAGCTATTTTTTTGGAGCTAGGTCTCGCTGCGGGCCCCAGGCGGGACTCGAACCGCGATCCCTAGCCCCTGCCGCTTCATAGGCTGAAGCTTACAAGCACGAGCCACCATGCCCGGCCTAGATCTTGCTATTTTTGCCCATGGAATTGCAGGTTCATGTTGCCTGGGGTACCACAGACTCAAGCAATCCCCAGCCTCAACTTCCCAGGTAGCTGGGATTACAGGTGCGCTCCACCATGCCCAACTATTTTTTTGGGACTAGTTCTCGCTGCGTGCCCCTGATGGGACTGGAACCATAATCCCTGGCCACGGCTGTGGCTTCCTAGGCTGCCACCTACAGGCATGTGCCACCATGCCCGGCCTGTTGTAGTTTTTGAGCTACTCTTTGCCCTAAAAAGGAAGTCATTACTCCACTTAAAATACTTAAAACAACATTCATTTAGAGTTTCCAGATGGAGAATGTTTGTATGATTGTAGAGTTTTCTCTGATTTTAATTTTCCAAGGGGGCTAACCATTTTGCCTCATTTTGCTTTATAAAGCCTTACAAAATGTTTGGCTTTGCTATCAGTACATTTATATTTAGTGCTACAGGTAGAGTGAAACTTTGCTATCGAATATGCCTAGAAGGTACCTGTCCCAAGTCCTTTGGCATTCACCATTTCCTCTACCTGGAAAACTCTCCACTCCAATTCCACTCCCACCAGATATCCCCAGTGCTTACCCCCTTACTTGAGTAAGGGCTTTGAAAGGCCTGGATTGACTATCTTATGTAAATTAGTCATCTTCCCCCCTACCATCACTACCCTTCATTCATATTCCCCTTACTGTGTGTAATTTTTCTCCATGATACTATCACCGGATATATCATATTTATTACTTGTCTAACTGTAGTCAGAAGCTTTGCCTGATTTGTCCTTTCTTTTTTACTCCCTATACCTGGAGAAGAGCCTAGCTCTGTCATAAGCATGTAATATATACTCGTATGAATGACTCTTTAACTGCTCATGAAAGTAAATAGTCTCATATATTCAAATGAGTAGGTCATTTTACTTGTATTTGAATTCTGACTCTGCACCTACCAACCCAGGTGAGATGAGAAAGTTTATGTTCTTTACTTGGAAAATGAAGATTGATATGATCTCTGTGGGCCTATTTAGCTCTTGCACTCTGCTCTGTTTCCATTCTTTTGTTGCTCTTTCTCACTTAAATATTTTCTTATATTACTGGTTTTTCCTAATTCTGCCTACAGTTATGTGGGGGAAATTGTCAGTTATAGTTCTTGGTGTTTCTTCTATAATTCATATAATCACAACACACAAACCTCTCAGTCCCTTACTGTCCATCAAGGGAATAGTTTTGAAAGCTGGCACTAAGGGAACAAGGACACCAGGGCTGGCAAGAAGCTGGTTTATTATTACCAGTACTGATTCAGTGAATTCACATCCCAAGGCTGAGTGCTCTTACGAGGAAGAAATTAAGGACTGATGTACACTTTACATTTTCTGGTGTTCCTGGTGGACTATCATTGATGGCAGTACATGAATTGTATAGGAAGACAGAATGAGGAAGCTTCAAGCTTCAGTTTATTGGGCTGCTTACCAATAAACTGAGTCAGTAAGTCATGGGTTGTTTATCTAGGCCCATAGGCTGCATTTCTTAGGCCACTGTGCTTTAGCATATTTCAGGTTATCATGTTTCATTTGGTCATCATGCTTCAGTTTGCTTAGAGGGAGAATGAAAATATACAAATATTGTTGTCAACTTAAGGTAGACTTGCGTCTTGGTCCATTTCACTCTTTTTCTGTCTGTTGCATCATTAGGTGTAAGCAATTCCTTGTCATGATTCACCACTACCAGCACACATGGTATATTTTAAGCTTCTTTTCAACATCTTTTTTTTTTTTCTTCTCATAAGAAAAGACTCAAGAATTTAAGGAAATTCTTTCAGGAACTTACATTAACTGGTGTTCAATATCTTGATCCGTCTCAAAAGGCCACACATCACACTGGGAAGTAATACACAGCTATTTTACTGTCAACATTTTCTTCCAGCCCATTTGCTTATGTGGACCCTTTGCACTATAACTTGGCCTATTTGTACCTTGAGCTCCTCAAAGACTCACTCAACGAGTATGCATATGCAGCAGAACTAGCAGGCTTGAGCTATGACCTCCAAAATACCATCTATGGGATGTATGTAAGTACTCATGTCTTAGAGCCTTCCACTCATCAACATTTTTTATATTGATTTGATGGAAGCATTTTTTTATTGAGGGTATGAGTTTAATTTTATTTTTTTAATCTTTGTGGCTAATCATATTTTCTTATCATTTAATTTTTAAGTTCTTACTAAGTGTTCAGCAATATACCATTCACGTGCAAATTTTCCTTGATTTTTTTTTTTTTTAACATCCTTCATTAGATTGTCATATTTTTCTCCTCAAATGAAATTGGACGCTGATTTAGGTTTAGCTCTCATTCATTCTATGTCTGAAGTCTTGGTCTTTGACAACAGAGAATGAAGTCTTGCTGCCATTGTAAAACTTAAGGTTGGCCTATACTATTTACCTGGAAATTCAGATCACGAGGCTGCATATCCATACTCTTCGGTCATGTTTCTTCATTATCATGCCATT
The DNA here is from genome assembly GCA_004024945.1 of Uropsilus gracilis. Lineage (NCBI taxonomy): Eukaryota > Metazoa > Chordata > Mammalia > Eulipotyphla > Talpidae > Uropsilus > Uropsilus gracilis. Next base: position 2,684 of record PVHY01009601.1, read on the forward strand.
GCTTGAGGTATCAAAGCATTTCTTTTGTTTTTCTTTTTGTTAGTCGCTACATTTATGCTGATCCTCTCCATTGCAACATGACTTACCTGTTTATCAGGTTATTGAAGGATGATTTAAAAGAGTATACATATGCAGCACGCCTCTCAGGTTTGAGCTATGGCATTGCATCAGGAATGAATGCAATACTTGTAAGTAAAATGAAAACCAAAGAAAAGGCACCACACCATTTAAAAAGCATTATGTTGAGCTTGGGAAAATTATTAACTTCTGCATTAAATGAGAAGATTGTTGTTCTTTTTTCCTTGCACCCTTTTTAAGACTGAAGAGTTCAAATTAGTATTAGTTTCACTAATGAATGATTCAGTAGAGCTTAGTGCATCTTGTGAATATGTGTGTGTGCGCTACATATCTTTATGTGCATGTTCCTCAGCTTAAAATGTTTAACATATTAATCTTGATAACATGTTATTCATTTGAGTACATTAATGTCTGTGAGTAAAAGATATCCATAACTAATGTTGTGGTGCTTACATCTTACTTACATGTAAGCCTCCCTTAGTTCTGTTAACAGTAGCAGAAAGCTCCTGTGTTTAGAAATGTTTTAAAATTTATTTTGTAACATGCGTCAATTACTTTTAAGTGTGTTTTGAAATAAGCATTATTAAATGCATTCCATGAAATGACTAGCTCCTCTCTCCTGAAACTATTTCTGATACATTTCCAAACTGCACCTCATTTCCAAATTAACATCCCTTTTATGGCACACGTCCATCTTCATTTTTCTTTAAAATATTTGGTTTGTTTTAGTATGAGCTAAAATGAGAGCATGGACTGCATTCTCCTTTTTAAAAACTCTTATACAAAATATTTTAGGGTTTTTCAGTTTTATTTTGCAGTCATGTTTTTCCTTCACACAAATAAATTTTCTGGTAGCTTTTGTTTAAGGTGGAAGAGTGTATATAACCTAACCATTCTCAGAGTCCTGGGAACTTTGAAGCTCAGCAATCAAAATGAATTTTAAGTTAAGAAATTATAACCTATTCTTTATTTTTTGCTATTTTTAAAGCATGCTGCCATTAATATATTTTTTCCATTTGTAATAAAGTGGGCTTTCTGCTAATTGTTGATCTAGTTTCCATGGTATGTTATGTACCTCCCATGGCCAGTAACTCCTGCCCAGGTTCTGGGAATCACTTTCACAGGTGGAGATTTTCCTAAACATCTAGGTTACAGTGTATCTTAGGCAGCTGTGAGTGTTACCATGTGAAAATAAATAATAGGTATCCCCAATTTCAAAATGTTACACTTTCAGAGATATGAAGTCAACTGTCCTAAAGCAGAATTCTGATGACTCTTACAGTGTATCCTTACAGCACTTTGTCTTACCACCATTGACTTTAGAATACCAGCAGAAGTATCAAATAAGCAATTTGTGAAATGTGTAGACACTTATTGGTCAACAGAGAATGAGAAAATGGCAAATAATACAAAATTGGGACTGATTTTGTTCAGATGATTTTTTAAAATATTTTATTGTAAACAAATCAGGACCATTAACCCATAAAGTGCTAGATAAGACTCCCCCGTGATTTTTATCTTCTTATAATACCTATAAAGAAATTTAACCTGTTAGCCTTTAGTAAGCCTTTATGAAGACTAAACAAAACAAATGCTATAATTTATTGTGATTTAGTGAGTGTGCTGCCATAGCTTGGCACCAGGTCAGTTTTTCTCATTTGATCTTGTTTAGGAAAAGTAAAATTATGCTTTTGAGTATTAGTAAATAAAGAATGATGACTGTTACCTTCCTGAGTATTAAAAGCTATTTAAGGAAAAAGTTAAATTGAGCCAGGCGCAGTGGCACCCGCCTATAATCCCAGCTATTTGGGAGGCAGAGGCTAGGAATCATTTGAGTCCACGGGTTAAAGACTACCATGGGCAACATAGCAAGACCTAGTCTCAAAAAAACAGCTGAGCATGATGGCATGTAGTGTAATCCCAGCTACCTGGGAGGCTGAGGGTAGGGATCATGTGAGTCCGTGGATTTGGGACTTCCCCAGGCAACATAGTGAGACCTAATCTCTAAAAAAAAGAAAAGAAAGAAAAGTTAAGTTGAATTTCCTCTTTCATTTTTATTTGCACATACCTAGTTTGGGGATTTTCTTAATGTTTACAAATCAAGTGTAAGGTGTTTATTCATAATTATTTCATGATATACTTAGACTTTAAATACAACAAACTTTTTCTGTAGCTCTCAGTGAGAGGTTACAATGACAAGCAACCAATTTTGCTAAAGAAGATTATTGAGAAAATGGCTACCTTTGAGATTGATGAAAAAAGATTTGAAATTATCAAAGAGGCGGTAAGTTAAGTTTATAAAAATTTTTATACATACTATATTTTTTTAGATTGTATTGCCATATTATGAACATTTTTGAAACAGGATAGAGGAAGAAAAGCATTCATAATCCTGTGATAATCATCTCATCCTATTATTTCTAAATCCCTTGCCTAGAAGGAAAGCCTAGGAGACTGGGGGACACAGGTCCTTTCTCTGTAGACCCCAAGAGCTAGGACAGTTGTAGTACTGACTTTCAGGAAGAAACCTGCAGTAGACCTTGTGGCTCGCAAGGATTCCTTGATGTTTTCATCCAGCTTCCACTCCTACAGGCTGATGTCTCCTTCCAAAGGAACTTTGTCTCATTAGGGCAGGCTCTTAAGCTTGAATTATGATCCTGTTAAATTCAACTCAGGGTTGACCTAATAATCAAAGTTTGGGGTAGAATAATTACCTTAAAAACTAAACTATGACCTTTATTGTGCACCAGAAGGCATCAGTTTTTAAATGGTTTAATATTTTATAAACACATGCCTACATACTTACGTTACTAGTGACTTTTGGGATGGCCTAGTATAGACTCAAAGGATCTCAAGAGATAGAGATTCTAAAAACTAGGAATGACTTCCTGAGGCATGAAAGATTTCCCATAGTAAAGATATTTACAGTACATGTCAGATGCTGGGGGTAAAGCAGCAGATTGAACATGCAAAACACGTGCCCTTTATTAAGGATCAGAGAATAAACCCCATTCTTAATTACATAAATTTAAAAAGGAGAAGCAAATATTCTTGCATCCTAGTAATACAGTGATACAGTATGTGATTTGATTATAGCTGAGCTTTTCAAACTGATTTTCAAAAGATTCATTAAGTTGATGAACCTCTGTCTCCCTTCACTAGTATATGCGGTCTCTTAACAACTTCCGAGCTGAACAACCTCACCAGCATGCCATGTACTACCTCCGCCTGCTGATGACCGAAGTGGCCTGGACAAAAGATGAATTAAAGGAAGCACTGGATGGTGAGACTCTCTGCTTACTACCTGGAGTTTTCTTCACTCCTTTCTAAAATGAGTTTTTGATTTTTCTTACTATCTACTGCTTATGCTTTCTAATAACTTTTGTTTCTGTTAAAGTCAGCTATGCATCCTTTTTATAAACACAAGAGTGACCTTTGAAGTGGCTTTTGTATTCAGACGAGTTAGCAGCTTTGTCTATTGTTCTTTTTTCTGCCCCTCCACCCCACCCTTGCCTGTTTTTAGCCTGAATCCACACTAGCTAGTTATTACTGGTCGCAGATTTCTGCAAATGACTAAATGTTTGCTCCAAACACTTAGCTTGTTAATATTGATGTCCTCAAAAGAGAGAGAGAAATAAAGACTGAGCTTGAAAGTCTTTGTGCATTTTATATTTTATTTCTGTTCAGCTGAGTTAGAAACTAGGAACTAAGCCGGGCATGGTGGCTCGTGCCTGTAAGCTTCAGCCTATGAAGCGGTTGGGGCTAGGGATCGCAGTTCGAGTCCTGCTCGGAGCAACACAGTGAGACTTAGTCCCAAAAAATAGCTGGGTGTGGTGGCACGCACCTATAATCCCAGCTATCTGGGAAGCTGAGGCTGGGGATTGCTTGAGTACCCCAGGCAATGTGAGCCTGCGGTTCCATGGGCAAAAATAGTGAGACCTAGTCTCAAAAAAGAAACTGGGAACTATATAAAGCCTAAAGAGTAATCTTTTGGACTTTTCCATCCTCAAGTCTTAAAACATCTGAGCGCAGGTGTCCTTTTGTACTCACATTGAGGCCTCCTTTGGGTAGATTTCCAAACGAGCCATTGCTGGGTCAAATGGGAGTTCCATTTTCATTAGTTTGAGGGTCCTCCACACTGCTTTCCATAGTGGCTGGACAAGTTTACTTTCCCACCAGCAGTTTAAGTGTTCCTTTTTCTTCACATCCATGCCAGTACTTACTGTTGCCTGTTTTGTTTTGTTTGATGTGGGCCATTCTTACTGGTTTAAGGTGGTATCTCATTGTGGTTTTTGATTTGCATTTCCCTGATTGCTAGTGACGTTGAGCAATTTTTCATGTGTCTGTTGTGTATTTGTATTTCCTCTTTGGAGGAGTGTCTTATTAGCTCTTCTCCCCATTTTTTGATTGGGCTTCTTGTTTTGTTTTTGTTTAGTTGTGTGAGTTTCTTGTGAATCTTCGTTATTAATCCCTTATCACTCTTGTGGAAGGCAAAATTTTTTTCCCATTCAGTTGGGCTTCTTTTTGTTTTTTCTGTTGTCTCTTTTGCTGTACAGAAGCTTTTTAGTTTGATGTAGTTCTGTTTATGTTTCCCTTCATTTTTTTGCCATCTGTAGATGTGTCTAGGAAGGGATTTTTGACTTGCAATTCGTGGAGAGTTTTGCCTAGGTTTTCCTCTGTGTATTTTATGGTTTCAGGTCTGACATCTTTTATCCATTTTGAGTTGATTTTTATACATGGTGTAAGGGAGTTGTCTTGGTTCATTTTTTTTGCATGTCTTGGTCCAGTTTTCCCAGCACCATTTATTGAAGAGCTGTCTTTGTTCCAATGTAGGTTTTTCACTCCTTTGTCAAAGATTAGTTGACTATATACGTGTGGTTTTATTTCCGGGCACTCAATTCTGTTCCATTGGTCGGATTGTCTTGCTGTTTTTATTATTATGGCTTTGTAGTATAATTTGAAGTCTGGAACAGTTAAACTTTACTCCATTCTCTCTTTTTCTGGCCAGGAGGTTTTTTGATATTCGAGGTCTTTTGTTATTCCATATGAATTTCAGTAATTTTTGTTCTATCTCTTTAGAGAATGCCATTGGAATTTTTATAGGGATTGCGTTAAATATGTATTTTGCTTTTGGCCATTTTGATGATGTTAATTCCTTCAACCCATGAGCAGGGAATGTCTTTCCATTTCTGTGTGTCTTCTTCTATCTCTTTTAGCAGTGTTTTAAAGTTTTCTTTGTATAGTTCTTTCACATGTTTTGTTAGGTTTATTCCCAGGTATTTAATTTTTTTGGTGCAATGGTAAATGGATGGGTTTTTTAATTTCCTCTTCTTCTGCTTGGGTTTTTGCATATAGGAAAGCTACTGACTTCTGTGTGTTGATTTTGTAACCAGCTACCTTGCTGAACTGGTCTATTGTTTCAAGTAGTTTTTCTGTGGATTTTTTTGGGTTCTTTATATAGAGAATCATGTCAACATATAGTGATAGCTTCAGTTCTTTTTCCCTATTTGTATCCCTTTTATGTCTTCCTCTTGCCTATTGCCCTTGCTAGAACTTCCATTCTTTTACATTGTTAAAGAGTAGTGGAGAGAATGGACATCCTTGCCTGGGTTCCAGATCCTAATTGAAATGGTTTTAATTTTTCCTCATTTAGTATGATGTTTGCTGTAGTTTTGTCATAGATTCCTTTTATTATGTTGAGGTATGTTCCTTTTATCCCCAATTTTTCAAGTGCTTTTATCATGAATGACTGTTAGACTTTATTGAATGCTTTCTCTGTGTCTATTGATATAATCATATAGCTTTTGGATTTCTCCTTGTTGATATGGTGGATTATGTTTATTGATTTCCGGATGTTAAACCATCCCTGTGCCCCTGGGATAAATCCCACTTTGTTATAGTGGATAATGCTTTTTATGCATCATTGGATTTGGTTTGCCGGGTTTTGTTTAAAATTTTTGCATCTCTGTTCATTTGGGAAGTTGGTCTATAATTTTCTTTTTTAGCACTGTCTTTATTTGGTTTTGGTATGAATGTGATTTTTGCTTCAAAGGATGTGTTTGGCAGTTTTCCTTCTTTCTCAATTTTTGGAAAAGTTTTAGTAATGCAGACATTATTTCATCTTTGACTGTCTGGTAGAATTCATTTGTAAGCCATCTTGTCCTGGGCTCTTGTTTTCAGGGAGAGTTTTGATGACTGCTTCAATTTTGCCGCTTGTTATTGGTTTGTTCAGGTTCTCTATTTCTTCTTTGTTCAATTTTGGGGAGCTTTATCTTTCTAGGAATCTGTCCATCTTGTCCAGGTTGTTATATTTGTTTGCATATAGATGTTCATAGTAATCTCTGATTATCCTTTGGATTTCTACAGGGTCTGTTGTAATTTCTCCTCTCTCATTTGTGATCCTGTTTATTTGGGTTTTCTCTTTTCTTTGTGAGTTTTGCAAGGGGTTGATCAACTTTATTTTTTTCAAAGAACCAGCTCTTGGTTTTGTTGATTTTCTGGATAGTTTTTTTAGTTTCTAGATTACTTATTTCTGCTTTTATTTTTATTATTTTCTGTCTTCTACTGGGTTTTGGGTTTTTTTGTTGTTCCTTTTCTAATTCTTCGAGTCGGAAGATTAGATTATTTCTTTGATCGATTTTTTGCTTTTTGATATGAGCTTGTATTGCTATGAACCTTCCTCTTAAAATTGCTTTTGCTGAGTCCCAGAAATTTTGGAATGTTGTTTCTTTTTTGTTGTTTGTTTTGAAGTAGTTTTTAATTTCCTCAATTACCCAGTCTTCATTTAGCATCATGTTGTTCAGTCTCGATGTGTTAGGCACTCTTCTTGCTTTCTTTTCATCGTTGATTTCTAGTTTGATGCCTTTATGATCAGAGAAAAATGTTGGTACTAGTGTAGTCTTTGCGTATAATATTGTCTTATGTCTTAATATGTGGTCAGTTTTTGAGAATGTTCCATGCGCATTTGAGAAGAAGGTGTATTCCTTTCTTTGGGGATGCAGTGTCCTGTAGATATCTATTAGGTCCATTTGGTCAAGGTGTTTGTTTAGAACTTTTGTGTCTTTATTGAGTTTTTGTCTTGTTGATCTAGCCTTTGGTGAGAGTGGGGTATTAAAGTCAACCTACCACATATGCATTTTTGTCAATGTCTGTTTTCAGTGTTGTTAGTAGTTGTCTGATGAATTTTGGTGCTCCCTCATTTGAAGAGTATATGTTGATAATTGTTATGTCTTTGTGATGTATTGATCCTTTTGCCATTATATAGTGTCCTTCTTTATTCCTTGTAGACTTTTTTAGTTTAAAGTCTGCTATATCTGCTACTAGTATGGCTACCCTGCCTTCTTCTGGAGTCCATTTGCTTGCAGAATTTTTTTCCAGCCCTTTACTTTTAGTCTGTGCCTATCTTTTGAGTTCAAGTGTTTTTCCTGCAGGCAGCAGATTGTTAAGTTTTGTTTTTTGATCCACTCTTAAAGCAGATACATTTTTAGTCCAGGCACGGTGGCTCGTGCTTGTAAGCTTCAGCCTATGAAGCGGCCGGGGCTAGGAATTGTGGTTCAAGTCCCGCCTGGGGCCTGTAGCGAGACCTAGTTCCAAAAAAATAGCTGGGCGTGGTGGCGTGCGCCTGTAATCCCAGCTACCTGGGAAGCTGAGGCTGGGGATGGCTTGAGTCCGTGGTACCGGGCAACGAGAGCCTGCGGTTCCACAGGCAAAAATAGTGAGACCTAGTCTCAAAAAAAAAAAAAAAAGCAGATACATTTTTAATGTGAACCACTGATATGCTTTTCTTTGTAAGTCATCCAGTTAATAGCAAAAATTGTACCTTTAAAAAAAAAACACACAAAATTGATTTTGATATTTTCAAGAGACTGAACCTGTTTTCAACATGATCAAAAGCATAAGGCGGCCATGGTGGCACATGCCTGTAGGTGGCAGCCTAGGAAGCCATGGCGAGGGCCTGGGATCACGGTTCGGGTCCCGCCAGGGGCACATAGCAAAACCTAGCCCCAAAAAAATAGCTGGGTGTAGTGGCGTGCGCCTGTAATCCCAGCTACCTGGGAAGCTGAGGCTGAGAATTGCTTGAATCTGTGGTACCCCAAGCAACGTGAGCCTGCAGTTCCACAGGCTCCAGGCCCCAGGCGGGACTCGAACCACAATCCCTAGCCCCAGTTGCTTCATAGAGAGGGCTTTTCTTTATTGAAGAATTAAATCATACATGTAAAGGGAATATGGAGAATGGAAAACTCACTGTTCAGAGACCATGATAATAATAATTGATGTATCAGTGATTACTAAAATTAGAGGGGAACAGTTGAAAGAGGATATCTGGATTGTCTCAAAATGTTTTCCCCAAATAAACATTTATTGTTTACTGGAAAAAGTAGGTACTAGAGGTCAGGTGACTTTTCCTAATTGCTTATCAAGTATGTATAAGTTACTCAGTTATAACCAAAAGAATAAAACAGTACACATACAGTAAAGATACCTGACAGACACGGCCTTAACCAAGAAGTCAATGTCAGCATCACCAGTACTACCGTATATCAACATCTTATGTCCCTGACAGGGACATTACCTCCTAATGTCCCTGTCTAGTAATAGAGCTAACTTAATCATGAGAAAACATTAGACAAACCCAGTTAAAAGACAGGCTATGAAATAACTGAATAGTACTGTTCAAAACCTTAAAATTGTAACCCAGTTAAAAGACAGGCTATGAAATAACTGAATAGTATTGTTCAAAACCTTAAAATTGTAAAAGACAAACACTGACAATGTGCCCCAGGTTGGGGAACTAAGAACACATGGCAACTGAAAATAAGGTGGTTCTGTAGATTAGCTCCTGGAACAGAAAAAGTATATTAGTGGAAATTGTGAAATCCAAATAGTCTATTTCAGTTCATAATATTGTATACTGTTAATTTCTTATTTTGATATGAAAGATGTTAGTGTCAGGAAAAACTGAGGGTATACAGGAACTCTCTGTACTGGTTTAGCAAATTTTCTGTCTCAAATTATCTTGAGTTTTGTATAGAACCTTATCAAGAGAGTTTACTGTTTCTCACACCTTTGCAGATGTCACCCTCCCTCGCCTTAAGGCCTTCATACCTCAGCTCCTGTCACGGCTGCACATTGAAGCCCTTCTTCATGGAAACATAACAAAGCAGGTGGGTGGTTGAGGTGTCAGCAGTCATTAGTGGATCGATTGAAGAGTTTTGTTTTTTTTTTTTGCACTAGCCTGTCTAAGACTTCACCACCTTGTAATTATAAGCACAATAATATTCACCCCACCTTCCCTGCTCTCTGGAGAAAAGCAGGAGAGATTCTTAGGGGTTAGAAATGAACTATGGAATTATTTCATGACTGCCTCATCTGCTGTTGCCCACCTTGTACGGTCATGGAAGGAAATGGAAGACTGTGTAGCTGATCAGAGTACACAGTGTAGAATTGGTGTAATTCAAATCCTGACTGCCACACAGTAGATATGTAATCTTCAGAAGGTGTCTTAACCTCTCTATGCTCATTTTCCTTCTCTGTAAAACTAGAGTCTTAAGGATTAAGTTAAATAGTACATGTCAAGGGGTTAGCACATGGAAATCACTCTGAAATTGCCGTTGCAATCTGTCTCTCAAGAACCAGCACTATCTACAACTCTGCTATTCTGCCTCCAAGACAGTATGCCCAGGTTCAAGCACTTCTAAGTGTCAGATGCAGGATTCTTACTGAGTATTTTATTCAAAACAAAGCCTTATGCTCACCATCTTTGCTTCACTCTAACCTCAGGTGTCTGTGATCACAGTTTTTCTCTTGGGACCTCCTTACCATCACCAGTACTGCTCTAACATTGGCACTGCTGTGGTCAGTGTTAACTCTGCATCTCTATTTCTCTTCATTACTTCCATAGTGACTATACTTCAGATTGCTTTTTATCCATTTGAATAGTGTCAAATGTATTTAACCAAGACTTTAAAATCCATTACGACAGACTGCAATTTTTTTTCACAAGTGTGTTGTTTTATATGGCATGTGCTACCATCCAATGTACTGTTTTAATCTCACAGACAAGTTACCTTTGTGTTTGTATAATGTTCTGTGACTTATCTTTTTCCACAGGCTGCATTAGGAATCATGCAGATGGTTGAAGACACCCTTATTGAACATGCTCATACAAAACCTCTCCTCCCGAGTCAGCTGGTTCGGTATAGAGAAGTTCAGCTCCCTGACAGTAAGTTGTAATGTTACAGCTTTAGTGACAGTTTACTTTGATATACTACTGTGGGTGATGGAATTCACTTAGATGACAATGTGTAATTTTTTTTAAAGAAGTTTATAGAAGTATGCTGAAAGTTAATTCTGTCAGAAAATTCTCTGTGAGAGGGCCAAAGAAGTAAAGTTGGAGGTAGGCAATTATTTTGAGGATAGTGCTACTGGAATGGACTGATAATTGAGTGTAGAAGGGTTCGGAAGTAAAAATGTTGCCAAGCTAAAGAACTGTCAACTGTGAACAAGACATAAAATTTATAAAAATTGGAAAATAGAGTCATGATATTAACTAAAGTCATAGAAGTGTTCCTCAGAAATAGTTTTAGGAAAGTCACAGATGGAGGTAACAGCATGTATTTATTATATGCATATTTCATAGGGCATTAACATAAGAATTGATGTTATTTTGGACTTTTGTATTAACAATGCTTTCTTTCAGTATATAAACTCATTAGGTGTTATTTTAATATTGATCAAATTTGTATAGAGGGAGTATATGAAACCAGGAATGAGAATTGTGTTTTTCTTTCTCAGCCAAATATATTTTGGCTGCTCCCCAATTTTATTCTTCTGAAATAGTGTGCCTCTTCTCCCCTTCCTTATCGGGAGATACATTCCATCAAAATATACTTTATTCGTCCTTTCAAACCCGTCTTCCAAGCCATCTACTGAACTTTTTCTAACGCTCCTAGTTGGACTTAATCACTTTCTCTTTTGACCTTCCTATATAGTTTTTCTGAAACTTTCCTTCCTTAAACCTCTCAGCACTTCTCTTGCTTTGGATTGAAGTACATTTCCAGTCCTCTTGTGAGCGTGCACATTTCTTAAGTCTGGAGTCTGGCTCATTTGAGTAGCTACTGAAGCAACTTGAAGTAGAATTACCTTGGGATGTCTTTGTTGAATGTTCAAAGAATAGCTGAGCATCGCTTCGCAGGGCCAATCATCACGGACCCGGCAGTGGTCCATTTTCAACTTCTGCTAGTTTGGTCTTAGTCACTGCAGTATGGTAGAAAGAAGAACCAGGGTCTGCTATTGAAAAACCATAGTGCGTGGCCATCATGAGTCAAATGACACCACTCTGAAAACAAAATTTTAAAGTGAAATCATGCCTCTTTTTAGTACACTTCCTACTTTCCCTCTCTTCACCAAATCCTGTCATGAGTTACCAAATCATAACGTAACATGGTTTGTCCATAACCTTGATAAAATATCTGATCAACATATCTGAGTTGTGTTCCCAATCTTGGCTCTCCACCATTGGGCTTTGTGTTCTTGGACAGGCTGCTCCACTTCTCAGGTCTTAGTTTCTGCATCTCTAAAGTGATACTGTCAGTGGAGTCATCTTTCTAGCGTCGTACACATCTGTGTAAATTTGTGAAATAACCTCTAGAGTGGGTACTTTTATAAACAATTTTGAAATAGAGAGATAGACAAAATAAAGGTATAATTAATAATTTTTAAAACGTGTGAAAAAATTTAATAATATAGTTATTAAAACATAAGCTATATTTCTGTTGAGATTCTTATCCAAATTAGCTAGTTATCATTTATCATCTATGCTACACTATACTTGTGTTAACTGTGGATCTCATTTCACATTCACACTGTCATAAAATAACATACTTTACCATTGCCCTTTAAATTCAAGGAATATTTGTTGAAGGGCTAATACCAATCACTTGTATTAGGATTCCCTTAAGTTAATGGACTTTCACATTCTTAATATATTAATTGGCATTTGGAATTGCCAAAAAATACCAAGCATATTGAACAACTTTTAACAAGTCAGACAAGCATTGACTTTATTAAACCCAAGTTACATTTTTGAACCTGTTCTCTTTTTGAAACTTTCTAGGAGGATGGTTTGTTTATCAGCAGAGGAATGAAGTTCACAATAACTGTGGCATCGAGATATACTACCAAACAGACATGCAAAGCACTTCGGAGAATATGTTTCTGGAACTCTTCTGTCAGATTATCTCTGAGCCTTGCTTCAATACCTTGCGCACCAAGGAACAGCTGGGTGAGAGGAATGTGGGACAGAGGGATGCTACACAGTGGGGAAGCAACCATTGTCCTCAAAACTAATGTTCTTCACCTGTGTAGTCCTCTAACATGGCGCTTCAGGCATGCTTTATTTGGAAAGATTGTGAAAACCTAGTTTGTGGGGAATTCACTTCTAAAAGATAAGCATTTAATGTAGTACTCATTAAAGCAGTTCTTAGGTAACACTGATTACATATGTGTCAAAGGGAAGAGGTTCTGGGGAGAGGCCATAAGCTGTATGGGTAACAAGGTGGGACTTATGTCATCATCTTCAATTCACTAAACTTTGGGATTCCTGGGGATAGGCACTGTCTCTTCTTCATTTTTGTATCCCATGTCTAGGGGACATGGAAGGGACTCAGTGAGTATGTGTTGAAGAAATATTTCAGGCACCATTAAAAATCTTGGAGGTTTGGCAGGTTTGATTAGTGAGAAAAGAAAGAAGTCCTAATAATGACTAGGAAGAACCAATGATAAAGTTTTAGGGTGACTCTCCAAATACTAGTTATCTTTTAAACTGACCACCATGCTAGATAAGCATTAACAATTGATAAATTACAAATGGTCTTTCCTTTAAAGGAACCCATAGTTTCATCACGAAGATAGTTAATTATTTGCTCATATTTCTTCAGAAATGACAATAATATAAAACCCTAAAGTAGATTTTATTTGCTCTGAAAGAATAATTTTTAAAAGGTTAAAAGGCTTATGTCTCAACTGTCAGAGTCTTGACTGACTGGTGTTTGTGTTTCAGGCTATATTGTCTTCAGTGGGCCACGTCGAGCCAATGGCATACAGGGCTTACGATTCATCATCCAGTCAGAAAAGCCGCCTCACTACCTAGAAAGCAGAGTGGAAGCTTTCCTACTTACCATGGAAAAATCCATAGAGGATATGACAGATGAAGCCTTCCAGAAACACATTCAAGCATTAGCAATTCGTCGACTAGACAAACCAAAGAAGCTGTCTGCAGAGTGTACTAAATATTGGGAAGAAATCATCTCCCAGCAATACAATTTTGACAGAGGTAAGATAAAACTAGAACCCCAACATTTATCGATGTGTAAGTGAAACACTTGAGGCCATTCTGCAAAATGGTGTTTATTTTGTAGATGATATTCTAGCATTGTGTTGACAGTGGGGATACAGCACTTCTGAAGAAACCGTATTTTACTAATCGGAAACATTGTATTTCTTTTCGAAAGCTAAAACTGGATCCATTTGTATCTCATACTAGTACATTAATAACTTCTAATTTCACTAACTTTTATATTCAACCATTGTGCTCTATGTACTTAAATATCAGTATCTATTTCCCATACACTAAAAAAAAGTGAAAAACTTGCTGATTAGAACTCTCTTGTTGGTTGCTGCTCTGAGGCAAATCTGAGGGTCCAGATTTGCCTTTAGAGATGGCCAAAGATTGGTTCATGCTTTTTAGGTTTAGGAACACTGTCTTCATAGAAGTTTTCTGCTTCTTTTTAACCTTTTTTTAACACAAATTAAAAATGGAGTGCGATAAACTATATTCTAAGTCACCGAAGTTGGCCAAGTGTTTGTGCCTGTTTCTTTACTTTTAACTTATCTGGCAGTTGTAGTCACTGTTAGTGATAATTTATCGAGCATTTGCCATGTCCTGGGGATCATGTGATTATCTTATCATTTTCCTTTTCATTCCAGCCCTTAAATCATTATAATCCCCAATATCCAGAAATGAAAACGGAGCCTCAGGAAGGTTGAAACTAAGACCAACAGCTCATAAATAGAAAGCAGACTATTCTCTTACTTTTTACTTGAAATATATTCCCTTGTAACTTGCTGGTGCAAATGATTACTTATAAATATGGTCTTAGAAGTATTGTAGTGAAATATATTATTATATACTGTGTGTCCTGGACTGCTCAAATGGAAATACTAGCAATGATTTTTGTGGACTACTTTTTCAGATAATATAGAAGTTGCATATTTAAAGACACTCACCAAGGAAGATATCATCAAATTCTACAAGGTAAGTTGAATTTGTATGTTTAGATTTTGACTGATAAGGGAATATTGTGTGTGCTGTGTAGTATGTTACCACTTTGAACCCATTCAGGAAGGATTTATAGAAGTACTTTAATGCATTTAAGTATTTTTGACACATTACAGGGATAGTTCATATTGATGCTAGTACTGTTTTGCTTTCCCTGCAGAACAGAGTTGGCAACTCTTTAGACCATCCTTTATAGGCCATTCTTTTGATTCTCTCTGTTCCCTACCAGCCCATAGAGAACATTGCTGAACTTGTTTGGCAAGGGAAAAAAAAAAAAAGAAATTGAGAATTCGGTTATTTTTAAGATTCTAGCAACTTTAAATTTTTCTTCCATTTAGGTGCCACTGTGGCTGCTTTTTAAAAATAACTGATTATGGCTGGTCCCAGTGCAGTGGTGTTTACAATTAAAGTAACTGATTACTCACCTCTGAACTGTGTTCAGATTTTATGAGTTTTGAGTGCCTGTGTTTACTGAGAAAGTTTATCAAGAGAAAAAGGAGGTGTCATCATTAAAATCTTCCCAGAATATCTTTAAGAGGTTGACACCATGGGAAATTTGCACACTCCACTCAATTTTGCTGTCAACCTAAAACTGACTTAAATAATAAAATTTATTTTTAAAATATACATACAAAAAAGGAACAAAAATATGTAAATGATGCATGTATTCTTATAATAATTTTTATATATTCTTTTAAAATATTATACATTACTTTTTAATTAAAAATATGTAGATCAATTCTGCTCAGAAATATAGCCCTAGGTGGCCTTTATGTGCATGAAGAGGGAGCTGCAATAGGTTCGTAGCCAGGTAACAGAAGCTTTGAAGCCTCAGTCTCATTCACAAAATAGAAATTAATTGAAGTATTATTGAAATGAGATATATAAAGGAATTGGCACTTGGTTTCATTCAAAAAATACTATTATCTCTTTATTAGGAATAATCCCAGGGTTTTAATTAGAATGCTTTTAATCAGAATGTATTTTTTGCCTTGACATAAAATTTTAGTTGTATTTATTTACTGTTTAGATTGTTTCTTTTTTTTTGAGGTTAGATGTCTATCCTCAGTATTTGTCTCTTTTGCAGTGAAATAGGCTGGGCATATTTAGCCCCTTTTGATTTCTAAGAAATTCTTTTTTGGGGGGTTACTTTGCTATAGTCCCCCTGTTCTTCCACCACCATATCACCTGTGACCCATCGCCATATTCAAAGACATTCATTTTAAGGCATTATTAGTTATGGGTGTTCAAAAGGAATGTCCTGGTATAACTTACTGAAATATTTCCAAAAGAAATGAAAATTTGCCTTTCCTTGCATAAATTTATTTGAAATTACAAGTAGTTCCTGATTCTTGAAATTGTGAAAATTATACAACTGACTCTTTATTATCTTAAACAAGTGAGAGTGTTTATTACCAAAATTAACCTAAATCCAGAATAGCATTTCCCTAGTTGTGTTCCTTGGTGTAGTGATGTTCCCTATGATATTAATAGGAGCACCTAAAAAACATGTTTCATGGTTATGTGAGTTTGGGAATGACTATACTCTTTGTTCCTGTTATTGGGAGAATCACAGTGTGTTAGAACTTTAAAATTCTAAGAAACCCCACAATAAAAATTTCTTTAAACTAGCTATTGGTTAACAAAACATTTCCTAAACTAATTTCACTGTGGACTTTTTTGGTATGGGTTCTTTAGTGTTCCTTAGAATGTAGTTTGCAAGAATATGTAATTTGTTGTTTTTTTTAGAAAATTGGAGATAGTGCAGAGTTGGTCAGGGTGTTGATGATAGGGTCTCCCTACTTGATACAGGTTGATAAAGGTTTGGGTGAAAATGGATCAAGAATAGATCTTTGGATGCAAACATTTTACTTTAATAAGAAAAAAGTTGTTAGCTGAGGTTATTTGAGGCAAGCCTGGGCTGGGCTCCTGAAAGAGGCAGTGGAGGCCAGAACAGGCCCGAGGGCCAGTCTGATTGTTCTCCCAACTGGAGGGAGCCACGGTCAAATTTGTTGTGCAACATCAGCAGGTCTTCCATCCCAGTGCATGGTACCAGCCATAATAATTCAAATAACTGTTGAGTTGGTTTGGCTTCGCTGAGGATCTCTCCCTGTCAAGATATAAAACGTAACGCCGGGCTGAGGCATCAGGGGTAGCTCCATCACAACTGTGTTTTCCCTTTGGGAAAGACAAATGAAGGTCCAGCATTAAAAGGAAAGGTGAGACGACATCTCCTATAGGATCCACCGGCCAACCTACTGCTTACCAATGTCCATGGCAATAACTGTGGGGAATCCCATAAAGCAGTGTGGTGGAATATAGAAAACAAGCAGACCCCTTCTGATACCATCCCTTATCAGATGTGTCACTCCTGGAGTCCTTATGTCTCTCGGTGTCTCTGAAACAGGAATCATGGTTGTGGTTAGCTTACAGAGAATTAAGTGAGCTAACAAAGGAAAGTACTGATACAAAGCAGGACTATTAATTACTTGTTTCCTTTCTCTTTTTGGTATCAGAGGAATCACAGCAGGGCTGGTGCAGAATCTGGAAAATTTAGAAAAGCAGACATTGTGGTTGTCTCTTCACTTAGTTCAAACCTTGTCTCTCAGACATTAAAGATCACTAGGTACAGCCTTTGGTCACACCACATGAGTATCAGATTAGGTTCTTATTAGCTATAGGAGTTTGAGCATGCTACTTAATCCTGTTGGACTTGGGTTTCTCATCTATAAAATGGGGTTTAAAATAATTTCATCAAACTTAACAAAATCTCTGTAGAGTTTAATTGAAAGCTTGTAACAGTGAGGGGAAAACAACGCAAACATCTTTTCTTTTTCAGGCTGTGTGATGGCTTATTCTTTAGCTGTAAGAACATCTCACTTTAAGTTCCTTAGCCAGACAAAAGGATGACTTTCTTATTCTTTCTGCCTAGGAAATGTTGGCAGTAGATGCCCCAAGAAGACATAAGGTGTCTGTCCATGTTCTTGCCAGAGAAATGGATTCTTGTAAGTATTGAATATTGATTTTTTTTTTCTTTCAAGTATATTTTTGGGCACAAGATGACTGTCCCTTACCTCAGGAATATTCCTTTAGCGCACCAGAAAGTAATGACATCAGAAAGGGAACTAAAAGGTCTGTTCTATCAAAGCAGAAAAGAAGGGGGGAAGAGAAACGTGACAACTGAGAGAGCTAATCACCAGGTAACAAACACAGTGCCATCCTAACCAAAACTTTACAAGAATGCACAGCTGACATCTGAAACATCAGCTTTGTGGAACCCCTGCTTGTGGAGGAGTAAGCAGTTAATGTGCTCAGCCCTTTCCACCTCTTGTCTCTAGCCGAAGTTTGCCCCACAGCCATTAACTTCCCTGCCCTTCTGGGTGGCCAGAGCCTCAGGGGTCTGGTGAATCAACCCTGAGCACCAAGGCCTTCTGATCATAGTGACATCCTGAATCATCACTGATGGTGCTCCAGAGAGGAGGCTGGACGTGCAGCCAAAGAGTAGATCCTGTCCAAAAAGGATCTCAGAAGTGCATGAACTGGGCCTGGTTTTGAAGTTTCCTTAAAAGTTGCTCTTGTATCCTAGCATCATCAAGTGCAAATATTAGAAATTTCAATTTCTTACAGGTCCTGTGGTTGGAGAGTTCCCTTGTCAAAATGATGTCAATTTGTCACAAGCTCCAGCCTTGCCACAAGTAAGAAATATAAATGTTCTATTAGATTGTATATTTAGACTTGGTGCTTAGAAGGAGCTTGCTTATTCATCAGGACTCAGTAAGCCCTAAAGGCCTCAAGTCTGCTGAGTGTTCAAGCTTCTGCATTAGAGCCCTCCTAAAGGTCCAGTCACCATTCTCTCTGACAGCTCCCAGTGGTCACAGTTTTCCCTTTTTTTTCTGCTGAGACTCAGCCTCTACCCTTAATCTGCCTTCACCTCTATTCTGAACAGTTGTGTTACCCTGCGATGAGTTATCTCCAGTCATATCTGTCCCCAGCCCCCTCCACAGTACCTATATATAATCATCAGGGAAGGGTGGCATCTGCTTGCAGGAGGGGGGAAATTGGCTCTTGCTGAGGGCACACCAGCTTCTATCTTTCCTGTAGCCTAGTTGTGCCACCCCTGTTTGCCCAGAGGAAACCTAGTTTTCCTCAGAAACCCTGGGGTCACTCACCATGGGTTCTCATTGCTCCTCTGTCCCTGCTGACCCAGCCGGAGAGTCAGCAGGTCCTAATACACTAGGTAGAAATTAGTGTGTATGAAAACAGCATGTTAATTCCTATAGAGTGTGCTTTTTAAGCTAAATATGCTAAGAGAAAACCTTTTGTTTTTGGTTTTCTTTTGCAGCCTGAAGTGATTCAGAACATGACTGAGTTCAAGCGTGGTTTGCCGCTGTTTCCCCTTGTGAAGCCACATATTAACTTCATGGCTGCGAAACTCTAAGGATTCCCTGTGGGTGGAAAGTACAAGTGGATGTGTTCCTGAGTCTTCCAAGGGCTGGGGAAACAATCTTAGCCACTATACTAGTTTCTGGCTCACTGTTAGAGAAACCAACAGGAAAAAGAAGTTGTCAAATGTCATTATGTAGAAATATTAAATCCAAAGTAATTAAATTACAAAGTCTATAGATGGTAGAATATTTTAAAAATACATGCCTCTTAAATATTTAAAGAAATTTTCATTACTAAGAGAGAAGTTCCCCTTCTATAACAGTACTTAAAATGGTGAATGATACTCTTCTAGAATCTTCCTCCCAAGTTCTGTATAATAGTCACTTGTCCAAAAAAAATAATAAGTTAGCTGTTTTCTAAAAACCTCTTAGGTCTCCACGTGTGCCTGTAAGTGACACAGCTTATGGAGTTGTGGCAGGGGCTGGGGATCACGGTTTGAGTCCCACCTAGTCCCAAAAAATAACTGGGCGTAGTGGTGCATGCCTGTAATCCTAGCTACCTGCGAAGCTGAGCCTGGGGATTGCTTGAGTCCGTGGTACCCCAGGCAACATGAGCCTGCGGTTCCCCAGGCAAAAATAGCGAGACCTAGTCTCAAAAAACAAAACAAAAACAACCTCCTAGGTTAACAGAAGAGGCTTCAAAAACATTTAGAAAGGTAATAAATACCTTTGTTAAAAATTGATCCTCAAATTCACTTTCTACTAGAATGTTTCATGTAAATCAGTGGAAAATAGTACATTTGGCAGATAATGAACACAATGCAATGTAATTTTCTTTCATTAGTGAAATCGCTGATTATAAAAGGCATGATTTTAATCTTTTTATAAAATGTGGGCGTGTTTTGTATTCAAACTAACAATATGCTGGAAAACCTTAGAACACACCCTACTTATTTATAGTGCTAGAAATACAAACTTACCTTACATCAATTTTGTCCCAAACTGAATCTCTCAGGATTACTGTGATTTGTTTTTTCTGATTGAATTCTGTTGACATTCTTGCTCATGGTTGGTTTGCAGTGTTCCATCAGTTTTATTTTTCCCCATCCACATGTTGCTGTGTTTATTTGACAAGTACAAACTGGGTCAACTTCAGATCCCACTGCGTGTGTGACATGCTTTTCCAACATTAGCAGTTATAAATACCTGTAACTCTACTGCCATGAAATTGCATCTTAATAGAAACTAAAATCTGCCCATTATGAGTTTTAAAAGACAACAAGTATAAAGTCACATTTTTGGAAATATAAAAAAATAAAGTCCAGGATTCTTAAATAGTATGAACTCTATAAGCTCTAAAATCACTTTTGCTACCAGTCTACTCTTGCCTTAAGTGTTAAGTTATTTTTGAATCTATAAATATAAACATACAAACTCACAGATGACTGGAGTAGACTTGAAAATATTTTTTTTCATGAGATACTATTTTAGATGAAATTGTTACTGTATATTTAGCAACTGTTTTGAAATATTTACTGTTAGTAAAGCTTGCTTCAAGAGAAATTGTGAATATACTTCCACACATACAGACACTAGTAACAAACAGTAAGTGGCCCTGTTGATCACTAACTCAGGCAAAGTCAAGAATGGTATTTTTCAAATGACATTTTACCTCCATAGGAGTTAATTTGCCAGGACTTCTTTCTGTAGAGTCATGTCGTTTTTCATCTTGAGTTTTCACATTTGCCATTTTCCAAATAATCTAAATTTGGGGCAAGAGTGATATAACCATACTGTGGAGGCTGCTTTCAAAAGCAGGGCTCCATTTACTGTCAGATAAATGTGGTGCTGTAACCGTCTTTTTATCCCTACCTTCAAGAGCTTCCTTGTTTGAAGCCTTTGTCCATCAGAAGGTGTGTGAGTCATTGCTTCCTTGTGATGTTATGCATTTGTAGACTGTTCAGCTTTTCATCAAACTGTGAGTACATACAAGAGGGATCTAAAGTTAGTCCTGAGTGTTTAAATCCACTGCTGTAAGAGTAAATAATCCACCTACCTTTTCTGTGAAAAATTTTGTGCTACTGAGTAACTTTGAGCTCTTTTTAAAAATTGGGTGAAATTTAAGTGTCATTTTTACAAGAAAGTCTTCTGCAGAAATCTAAAAAGAATCTCATGTAGTCTTCCAGGAACCTGTGATTGTTGTTCAGATGCTCCAACATCATCTGGTTTCCAAATTGGATTGAGAGCTACTGTTGGATCACTCAGGCCTACTAATGGATTCCTTTAAGTGGATCCAAGCTGCCATCCTGAGCAATAACAGACTACCCCAGACACTGCTATTTACGCAATGCTTATAGTAAATGGGATCTGTGCAGCAAAGTCAGTTATTAGCTACTGTGACTTTTTAAGAGAAGTCTTTAAGTTGGTGTGGAAGAAAGAGCATGTAACAACCATTATGGTGGAGTGCTAGGGTAATCCTGTTTACAATAAATCGCCTGAATTTAACCTCTGGAGTTTGCATTTGTATTATTTCTACAGTTTCACTGGTCAGTCTTCAAACTGCCTCTCAGTGTCCCAGCTTGACAATGTTTCTTGTTTTCATTGTCCCAAATGCAGAAAACAGTGAATTCTGGCTTTTGTTTTAAGTGTTTCTGGGTAATGCTGATTTAGTTCAATACATGGGTCAGTTTCAGTTTTAAGAGCAGACCACTTTTGTAAAACAGAAATCTCAGTATGTGAGGTTAAAATCCTGTTACAAGTATTATCAATGATCCCAAACCCAGAAAGATTTATCCCAGGTTTTATAGGGAGGATAAAATAAAATGGGTAGAAAAACTAAGTATTTCTCTTCTGTACTGCTATGCTTTATGTCTTCTTGACATATCTTCAGTAGCAGATTAGATAGATAATTTTCCAATCACTGGCCTCTCCCTTCCTGTCAAAGTAATCTTTTTCGTCATGGTGTTGCCAGCTGGCTCACAGGGGCACTTCGAAAGGATATGTGCCTAGTCCTCAGTTTCCAGCCTACAACAGCATGCAGTGCATCCAATCAATCTTGTGCTCAGGGGTCATGCAACAGCCCTCTCCAGAGGCCCAAAGCAACATCAGCTTCTATGGCTTGGGGCAGTTGTCTCTCTGTCTCATGAGGTATGGGGGTCATCATCTGGTTCCCCTATCCTGTTCTCCAATACAGCTTCTCTGAAAGTTTGTGGGAAAAACTAAGGATTTTCTCGTATTTGTTTTCCTTTTGTAAGTGTTTCCTGCCCTCCACTTCTTCTCTGGCAGAGCCTCTCTCCAACTGACTCTTGACTCCTAGTTCTCTGTGCTGCCTAGTTAATGAAGTTCATTGTCCTTGTCCACTTGATAGTGGTAGTACAGACTTATCTTGGTAGTACAGACTTATCGGTAGTACAGAATTGCTGTTTTTCTCACCCAGTCCAACTCTTCAAAGATATTACAGCATTTGGACAGCTCAACTAACACTAACATAAAACACTTGATAGATTACAGACTTCCCTCACGGACAGTAGAGCTTCCACAAAAACCTTTGACTTGGGAGGATAGTGATTAAAATTATCACCACCATCATCAACATCATCATTTCAGGTTTTCAGAGGTGGAAATAGTTTAGAAAGGATTATTTGCCCAGGATCAGATAGGAAATCAATTCAAACTCACTCTGATCCTTAAACTCCAGATTGAATTGTTCTGTATGGGTTTTTATAATAAAACTATGAAGTCTATGAGTGTACTTAGGAAGAAAGTAGAAAGATTTTTCCAGGTATTTGTGTGGAACTTGACCTTTTACACATGCACCATCTTTGCCTATTTAGGTGGGAGCAAGACCAAGCCTTACTGTTGAGTGCATCTTCTGTGGTCAGTTATTACCACTCCCTGCAGGATATTACTCCCTCTTGGGGTTAGTCCACACCCATATTCTTTAACCTGTTAAATCCCTTAAGTCAATGCAAGCTCTCCTTCCACACCCCTGGACTGATGAGAGTACCCACCCATCCCAAGAAATTAAGAGGATAAAAGAATCAAGTTCACCAGACCCCACAGCTCTACCTGCATTTTTCTTCGCAGTCTCACCTGTGTATTTAGAATGGGCTCATACAATCAGTATTGCAGTTTTTTCTTTCAGTAGTCATATACTAAGTCATATTTTTCATGTAAGTCAGGAAATTTTGATTTCGGGGGAATGGTGTCACACTGGTTCATGCTGTAATATCTCTCTAATCCTCTTGGTGTTGTTTAGGGTGTTTTCAAACTCATAAAACACCTTTGCATAGGGTGATGTTTTTGTTCTAAGTATTTTAAATCTTTAAAATTTATGTTTTTTAAGTTTTATTATTCAAGTCATTTAACTTTTTAATCTTGAAAAATTTTGACTATAGGAAAATTATAAACTGTACAGTGAATTCTCATATACCCATCACTTATCTTCACAAATTTTGTTTCCTATATATTACTCCCTCCCTCTTTTTAAGTAGTTTGCAGATGTCATGACACTTTACCCCTAGACACTTGAAATAAGGTCCGCGTGTAATAAGGAATTTGGCCTTCCCCATGTTCTAAGCAGTTCCTCTCAAAATGCCAGAGGCTCTTTAAACAGATGTTTACCAACCGTAGGTTAAGTGAGTTAGGCTTTTTCCTCCATTAACCTGTATGACCAGCACCTGAGATATTGCGTCTGCCCCATGATGTGCAGCCCAATGGGTATGCGCATGTGTAAGTGGGCCTAGGAGACACCTGAGCCTAGGAGAGAGGCGATAAGGGGTGGGGGATAGAGAGTATGAGTATGCTAGCAGAAAGCGTGAAAGGACAGAAAGGGAAAGAGCTAGTGAGAATACCTGAGAGAGCCCAGAGAAAGAACATCAAGATTCTTGGGGGGTCTTCGGTCTCACCTGCCTCCCAACCCCAATGTGCCCTGTCCTGGCCCTGGCTTGCCCTACCTTGCCTGGTTTGTTTGTGCTACTGCTAGAACCAATAAAGAACCTACACAGATCAGTGAGCCTGATGCTTCTCCAGCAACGGGCAAGAAGGACACATGCCAAGTGGCGTAGATGGCAGGGTGGTTGGACACAATTACCCTTCCTGATAGCAAAACTTATATAAAATTATAATAATTAAGGTAGTGTGGTATAAATAGATCCCAGGAAGAGAAGAGAGAAATAGGTTTTCAGTTATTTCATTTGACTTTTTCAAGAAGGGTCATAATTGGAAGAGGGGGGATACAGTCCTTCCAACAAATACTTCACGAGCAGCTGAATACCTTAATGCGGGGAAAAAAATTCAACCATAACCTTTGTCTCACAATATTACAAAATTATAAAGGACTTCAGATTTAAATATAAAAAATAAAAAGATACAGGGGGAAATACAAGATTTTATGCAGTTTGCTAGGCAAACAATTCTTAGAAGCAATAGTCACTAATAATCAAAAAAGGAACAAATAGAAATTATTCAATTTTAAAAATGCCTTCTCTTCAAACATACCATTAAGAAAATAGAAAGGCTGTTGACTGGGAGGAAATTACATAAATCAGATAAAGGAATTATATATTAAAAGTTCTTCAAGTAGACAGAAAATCTGATAAAAGTTGATAGTTCATTAAAGGTGATACAGGTGATGATTAATACACAGGAAAGATACTCAGTCTTCATTAACAATCAGGGAAATGCAAATTACCACCAGGTGAAACCACCACAGTGAGAAAATCAGTGATCACCTGAGTTGGAAAATACCATCAGAAGAACAAGAGAAGTGGGGATTCTATGTTAATAAAAAATGGGGAAAATTAACAAAAATGAAATCAAAACAATTTCAGTATGGACAAAAACAGACAAACCAATGGACCAGAATAGAGAGCCCAGGAATGAAGCCACGCATATGTGGCCATATGTAATAAGCCAAAGGGACAGGACAGCCTTCTCAATAAATGGTGTTGGGAAAATCAGACAGCCATGCAAGAGAATGACACTAACCCACTATCATACACAAGACTCAAAAATTCAGGGAAAGTAGACTAAAGACTGCAAGGGAACAAGCTGTTTGAAGAGACGATAACTTAGGGGATGTTTTTAAAAATGAGATTACGGAAAAGGAAGCCAGGCTGCAAAGTTCACTGAAATCAGGTTAGATCAAATACTCTGGCACTGTTTCCAAGTTGAGAAAAACAAAAGAGAAAATACTATTTAATTTTGTGCTCATGAAAGTCCCTAAAATATGGGAACGAGGGATTGGCCAACACAGTGTTTATAGCTTTTTTGACAAGGAAGTGATACATCTGTGAACAAGAAATAGGACAAAAATTCATGATGGTGTTGACTTGGACAACTAATGGAGCCAAGCAGAGCTTGTTCTCACAGCTTCCAGTCCCTGTTTGTGTTGGTAAGAGGGAAAAAAAACTGCAACCTAAGATCTGAGATCACTAAACTTCTGGAAGAAAACATAGATGGTAACTTCCTTGGTTCTGAATGAGTCTCTTAGATTTGATGCCAAAGTAGAAGCAGCAATAGTAAAAATAAACACGTGGGACTAAATGAAACTAAAAAGCTGCTGCAAAGCAAAGAAAATCATCAACAAAATGAAAAGGTAACTTACTGAAGGAGCAAAAATATTTGCAAGTAACATCTGATAAATATACCCCAAATATGTAAAGAACCCATACAACTCAAAAATCAAAGAACAAACAAAAAATGAACAAAGAATTTAAATAGACATTTTTTTCTAAAGAAGACATGTAGTCAAACTGAAAAGGAAACTGACTTCAACAATAAAAGATTTAATGAACAAAAAGAAGAAAAAAAGCTCCAAGGCTGTGTGTCTGTAGGTATTAGTACTCATGACAAGGAATTTTTATTTTAACAGTATTTTTGAGAAATAAGAAAATATGTAAGAAAGATTCTTGTAAATATATGTATCAAAATCAGATAGAAACCACTTGACAATTTAGCCCAGTTGTGTGTGTGTGTGTGTGTATTCTGCACTTTCTTCTGCATCCTAGAAGTCACAGAGGCAGTAATTTACATTGAGAATTCTAATATTCTTACCACTCCTTGATGATTTCTCCACTGAAAGTTAGAAAAAGACCTTGGGAGATTATAGAATTGACCTACATACATTGCTCTATCTCCTTTATGGCCATCTTATAGGCGGAATGACTATGTATTACTCATCAATAAAAGCGTCTTCTGACTCAGTGACTTTAAAATTAGCTACAGATCTTTATGGTGGTTTTGTTCTTTTCATTTGTTTCTATCCAGGTAACAGTTTATATATAACACTATAAGTTCCAGGAGTACATTTTCTCACCTCACCCATCACCAGCTACAAATCTTTTTAAAAAGATACTGGTGTCTGGATCCTACCCAATATCTGACTGAATTAAGGAAAGGACCTGGGAACTGCGATTGTTTGGGTGTTCTTAAGTGTAGCCAGCCTGGCTTAAGAACGACCACCAGCAGTGTAAAGATAAGATTGCCCACCAGATGGCGACAAAGCACGGCTCCACGAAAAAGGCTCCACCCTGCCGGTTCTCTTGACTTCACAGCTTACCAAACCTAGGAGGACAAAGATACCGGAAGATAGACAAAATTATCTTTGGTTCTTTTGCTTACCAGCCAAAGAAATTCCTCACCTCTGGGAGAAATTCCAGGAACTAACTTAAGAAATAATATGTGACTGAAAAATATTTATCTTACCCAGTGACCTGAACATCTGGAAATATTTCAATTGTTTTTCTAGCTCACTACAATAAAAGAGGCAGTGTAGACTGACATCAAGATGGAAAACTTGAGAAGGAAAATAATAGGGAGGTGGGAGGAAAGAGGAAAATAATATGATTAATGTATTATAAAGTGGAAAATTTTTTAAATAAAATCATTCCCCAAATTATGAAAAGAGTCAACATCAGCAAGAATGAATTTGCTTAAGGTAGGTTTATTGAATTTTAGGAAATATTCATATGTGATGATGTAGCTTACATTTTTTCTTAAATCTTAAGTACTTGACTTGCGGTTCTCAGCTTTCATTTCTGACATCTCTTACCAAGCTCTACAAAAGAAGCTATGAAAACTGCAGACTTGATTTCAATCTCCCTGTAGCTACAGATGGTCAAAGAAAAGGAGATTTAAAAAAAAAACACTGGGGAGCACCTCCCTTCCAAAATAAAGTGACAAGCCTTATTTTTTTTACAAAAAAATGTTTTCTCCTTTTCTCTCCTCCTCTTCCCCCTTCTTCCTTCATTTGCCCAAATGGACGCAAAACTTGGAACAGCCATCTCTTTCTGTGAGATGGCCACTATGAGGAAAATAGTCAGTGTAATGAAGGATGGCAGAAAGTACAGGTAGGAAAAACCTGGGCCCTTCCTTGAGGAGCATTGTCTGCGCAAAAATGCTGTTTGACACACTACCTGATTTTAGGGTAAATGTCTTCAACACAGTGGAGCTGGAAAAGCCAGGATGTCCTGTCTCTCTACCTGACTTAGTCTTCAGGGTACACCCCAGATCAAAGCACAGAATCCTGTTGTGGCCAATAACAGAATCAACAGAATCAAAGCAGCAAGCCAAATAGTAGCAGACAACAGGTGAGTATAGCAATATGGTTTAATTTGGCCTTAAAGTAGATGATAAAGTATTTACTGGGGAAAAGTCAGAGTTCCACATTTTTATTTAGTATAGTTGCAATTTGATGACCAAGGAGATTCAGGATGGGGGGAGGGGTGGCAGGTGATAGAGGCAAGTTTATTTAAGAAAAGGGAAATGAAAGCTCAGAAATAAAAGGAGGTAGAATAGGAGGACAGCCTGAGTTGACCAGGCTAAAGAGGGGTAGGGACAGACAACACCAGGATAATTGTTATTTTATGTTACATTGCAGGAGGATTTCATCAAAGGATTTTACAGACTTGAGCTGTTTAAAGAAGGTGGGAGAACTGAGTTGACAAACAATGGAAGTCTTTCCATCTCTCTGTGAGAGAGATGGCAACCCCTGTTTGTGTGAGGTTGTTCTAGATGCCTGGATAGTATGCACAGAGGATCAGCCAAGAACACTTAGTCATGATAAGTCAAATATCAGTGTCAGAATTCTGACCTTATCTGTGTCCACAACCACTCTGGCAGTGGCTTTTCACAGTAGCTTATGGTTTAAATGAACAGGATGGAACCGTTCTTTTCCCTCCATGCCCTGACACAATTCTGCTATGGTAAGTGCAGTTTGGCTTCAGAGTTGAAGGTCTTTTTACCCTTGGTGGAGCAGTTTGCAAGCAGATTTCCATTGTGCAGTCTCTCCCGGCTCTTCAACATCTCCTACAGCTGCCCAGTCCCACTGCCAGGAGGGCCAGGGAGTTCCTGGAGCCTGACTGTACCCCTACAAGAATCTGCAGGTGCACTGGCCCCACCCCTAAAATTCCCCCACCCCCACACGACAGGAATGAGGACATGGACCATCATTACAGTCATCACATCACCTTCTGGAAGGGACATGGCCCTTTGGCCTTTCATCAGAAGTCATTCAAAGAACAAGGGTTGCAGCTTATTTGGGATACCGACTTGGCAACTTATTTCATATTTCAATGAAGGAGAAAGTTTTTAAAATCTATTTTTACCAAAATTTGAGGCTAATTGCTAGTGCTTTGAAGGTGCAGGTTTGGGGGGGGCAACTTGAGGTGACTCAGGACCGCTAAGATCTGATGGTATGGGGTTGTGCACTTAAACTTTGGAGTCAGGCAGGTTTAGATTCTGGTGCGGCATTTTACTATATTGTGTGATCTTAACCCCAATTTCTTCCTCTTTAAAAGATTGCTCAATTATGTCTATGCAAAGGGCAAATGGATCTTGCTGAGTAACTGGATTATTATCAACCGAATCACATGATCGCTCCAGTGTAACTGCTGTTCCAGATGTCCTATGGTGTGTAGAACAAATCAACACATTCTTTGTGCCGTGTAAGAAGTATTTGCCTCCTCCCTTTTCTTTAACTATATAAATAATATGTCATTGTAAAGACCTAAAAACATATGAATTGAAGAAAGAGGGAAGTGACGATAGTCTGAAACTGCACCCTAAATTGATCTCCAATATTCTAGGAATCTAGAGGATGAGGAGGGTACAGGCCTCACTGGTCCCTTGTTTCTAACCCAGTCCTACTATGTACAGGGAAGACAGGACCCCCAAAGTCTATTACTTTGCTGAATCAACATTTCTAGACAGTAAACGTGTGGTTCTCCAGTAGTGGGGAGGAAGAGTGGGTTTAACCATTCTGTGTTCACCTGAATTTTCACCCCATCTGCTCCATATGGTACCTGGTGCCCTCAAGGTAGAGTTTCTGAGGGGTCAGCAGCCGAATGAGCTTGCTTGTGTTTCTGCCATGGTTGGCTTAGGTTTTGGCTTTGTTGTGTTTTGAAATATTTGCTAAGAATTTATCTGCATTGTTGTTTCCAAAATTTTGTGACTATTTCCTTGCCACTTCAACTTGTAAATTATTCCTTTGACTCTCATTTTAGTAGTTTTGGAAGGAAAGATAAAGGGAAGTTTTCATGATAAAGGGAAGTTTTCATGACAAAGGGAAGTATCTCAAAATTCTCATACACATTTTTATGCACTATTCTAGTTTAATCTAGTACACCAGATCTCTTAGAGCGAAGAAACTGCTGGAGGCCGGGAGGGTCATATACTGAGGCTAAGAGGGTATTAGTGGTAGGCTAGGATACATAATTGTGTTTTAAATTTATGCTTCCACCTGATCACAGATTTAACTCCCTTACTCCTTTTTCTTACTATATTGTAAATAACTTGAGTTTTAGAATCTGTTGTTTCACACATTAACATTAAATCTATGTCAAAGTTCATTTCTCTCTTGAAACAAGTTTTAAGTTCCTGCCTTGCTGCCTTGCTGGAATTTAGATCTTCCAAAATACAGTAGGAACTCTGCCTTAATTTCCTGCTAAATATGTTTTTTCTCCCACACATTAACAAAAAAATAAACCTTAAAAATGAAATAAAGTTGTAAAGAAAATAAAGCATATTAAAACTCTCACAGATGGAGGATTATAAAAATCTACAAACATTTCCATTTCTACTCCCTATTTCCTCTGATAAACATACTCTCACCTAAATCGTTTATTTCTCTAGTCCAAACAAATAGAATCAGCAAATGTTAAGTGCTAGTTTTATTCAAATGGTTATTTTTACTCCAGACCTTCTCAGATGCAAGTGACAGAAATTCATTTCAAACCAACTGGTTTAAAAAGGTAATTTAGACAGGCACGGTGGCTCATGCCTGTAAACTTCAGCCTATGAAGTGGCTGGGGCAAGGGATCGTGGTTCAAGTCCTGCTCCAGGCAACACAGCAAGACCTAGTCCCAAAAAACAGTTGGACGTGGTGGCGTGCACCTATAATTCCAGCTACCTGGGAAGCTGAGGCTGGGGATTGCTTGAGTCCATGGTACCCTGGGCAACGTGAGCCTGTGGTTCCATAGGCAAAAATAGAGAGACCTAGTCTAAAAAAAAAAAAAAAAAAAAAGGTAATTTAATTCTACATCTCAGTGGTCTTCAGCAAGGCTCAGACTGAGCTTATCAAAGACTGAGTTTTAACAACCTGGGAACTCCAGCTGCCCAGAAGCAGGCTAGGGAACCAAAGACACTGACTACTCAGGTCTGTCAAGATACCCTAACCAAAAAGATTTACATGACAAACCCTAGACACACCACTAAATAAAGCCACCCGCTCCTGGGCACTGAGAAACATTTAAAATCCATCAATCTAAAAGAGGAGAAACAGCCGGGCATGGTGGTTTGTGCCTGTAAGCTT
This sequence comes from Uropsilus gracilis, assembly GCA_004024945.1. Taxonomy (NCBI): domain Eukaryota; kingdom Metazoa; phylum Chordata; class Mammalia; order Eulipotyphla; family Talpidae; genus Uropsilus; species Uropsilus gracilis. The sequence continues at coordinate 33,297 of PVHY01009601.1, forward strand.
CAGCCTATGAAGCGACCAGGGCTAGGGATCACAGTTTGAGTCCTGCCTGGGGCTCTTAGCGAGACCTAGTTCCAAAAAAATAGCTGGGTGTGGTGGCATGCACTTGTAATCCCAGCTATCTGGGAAGCTGAGGGTGGGGATTGCTTGAGTTTGTGGTACCTTGGGCAATGTGAGCCTGTGGTTTCACAGGCAAAAATAGCAAGACCCAGTCTCAAAAATAAAAGAACAAGCCTAAAAGAGGAGAAACAACAAAAAAAGTAGACAATACAGTAGAAACCTATATGCACACCACGGACTAAAGGAACTTGGCCTCCCAAAATAGACAATGGAAGCAAGATATATCCACCACAGCAACAAAAGCACAAAGGCAGAAATAACCACAAGTTGGTCAGCTTCACCATGCCATCTAATTCTAGAACAGCAGTGAATCAATATGTAGAGCAAGTCTGAAGGGAAAACACAGGAAGGAGGAAGAATACAAATACTCAAGCAAGCCCTAAGAAGAATAACTCACCACTAAAGGATAAACAATCTGCAGAACCCAACATGGAGGACATGGAAGAAATGCTATATGTGTCAGACAGAGAATTCAGAATCTATTTGTTAAAAGCATTAAAAGAGACAAGGGAAGATGGAAAAAAAAAAGGGAAAACAAGAGGTCAGAAACTTTCAACGACCTAAGAGAAGTAGAAAAATATAAAAAAGAATGCACCAAAATAAAGCTGGGCATGGTGGCACGTGCCTGTAAGCTTCAACCTATGAAGTGGCTGGGGCTAGGGATCACGGTTCGAATTCTGCTTGGGGCAACACAGCGAGACCTAGTCCCAAAAAATAGCTGGGCATGGTGGTGTGTGCCTGTAATCCCAGCTACCTGGGAAGCTGAGGCTGGGGATTACTTGAGTCTGTGGTACCCCGGCAACATGAGCCTGCGGTTCCACAGGCAAAAATAGTGAGACCTAGTCCAAATAAATAAATAAATAAATGCATGAATGCATGAATGAATGAATGAATGAATGAATGAATGAATAAATAAACAAACAAATAAATAAATAAATAAATAAATAAATGAACGCACCAAATGAGCAATATCATTGATGAACAGAAGAATGAGATTGAAACCCTAAATAAGATGCTGATGAAGATACAGTTTCTAAGAGGAGCAATAGAAGAGCTCAAAAATGCAGGGGAAAGCCAGGAAAGCAGATTAGAAGAAATAGAAGAATGAATTAGCACACTAGAGGACACAGAAGTAGAGAGGACAAAGAAAGAAAAAGAGAGAGAAAAACAAAGTAAGAAGACAGAAGAAAAAAATCCCAGATCTGTCAGATACCCTAAAGAAAACAAATATAAGAATGATTGGAATCCCAGGAGGAGAAAAGAAAGACATAGGACCCAAAAGGCTTTTTAATGAAATAATGCAGAATTTCCCAAATCTGAGGAAAGAAATGAAAATAGACATACAAGAAGCAAAAAGGACACCAAACTACTTTAATGAAAGAAAAAAATACAGCAAAACACATCATAGTAAAACTTTAAAGAGCCATGAGAAAGAAAACTTTCAAAAGATCATGAGAATAGCAAGAGAGAGAAAACAGATAACCTACAAAGAAAACCCATTAGATTGACTTCAGATTTCTCAGAAGAGGCACTCCAAACAAGGAGAGAATGGGGCCACATCTTCAAAACACTCCAAGATGAAAAATGCCAGCCAAGAATACCCAGCAAAACTGTCCTTTCTTTATGAAGGAAAAATTAGAATCTTCTCAGACAAAGCCTCCAGAAATTTGCTACCACCAAGTCCCCACCCCAAGAACTGCAAGAAATCCTAAGACCGAAGCCCATAGAATAAAAAGAACGAATAATTAAAAATGAAACTAAAACAGAACGACCAGGAACCCAATGCTAGAACCTCACACATCAATAATTACTCTAAATGTCAATGGGCTAAACTCATTAGTCAAAAGACATAGAGTTCCAGACTGGATTAAAAGACAGAACCCAACATTCTGCTGCCTCCAAGAAACACATCTGATCCCAAAAGATAAGCATAGATTAAAGGTAAAAGGATGAAAAACAATTCTACAAGCAAATGGGCCCCACAAAAAGGCAGGGGTAGCCATTCTTATAGCAGACAAAGCAGATTTCAAAATAAAAAAAGTGACAAAGGATAAAGAAGGTCTCTACCTAATGGTTCAAAGATCAATCCATCAAAAAGACATAACAATTATCAACATATACTCACCAAATGAGGGTGCACCAAGATTCATAAGACAGCTACTAAGACAACTGAAAACAAATATTGGTGAAAATACATATGTCGATGGGAGACTTTGACACCCCACTCTCAACAAAGGGCAGATCAAAAAAACAAAAGCTACACAAGACACAAAAGCCTTAAAAGAAGACCTAGACAAAATGGACCTGATAGATATCTACAGGACACTACACCTACAAGGGAAAAAATACACCTTCTCAAATGCACATGGATAATTCTCTAAAATTGACCACATACTAGGTAGGCCACAAGGAAACTTGAATATGTGCAAAAAGATTAAAATAATATCAACTTTATTCTCATATCATAAAGGTATCAAACTAGAAATTAACAATGAAAAGAAAGCAAGAAGAGCACTCAACACCTGGAGACTGAACAACATGCTAATAAATGAAGAATGGGTAATTGAAGAAATTAAAGAAGAAATTAAAACCTACTTCGAAACAAAAGACAAAGAAGACACAGCACTCCAAAATGTCTGGGACACAATGAAAGCATATCTAAGAGGAAGATTCATAGCAATACAGGCCCATATCAAAAAACAAGAAAATAACCAAAGAAGTAACCTTATCTCCCAAATAAAAAAATTAGAAAAAAGAGCAACAACAACAACAAAAAACCCAAAACCCAGCGGAAGACAAGAAATAATAAAAATAAAAGAAGAAATAAATAATCTAGCAACCAAAAAGACTATCCAGAAGATCAACAAAGTCAAAAGTTGGTTCTTTGAAAAAATAAAAAAAATTGATAAATCCCTTGCAAAGTTCACAAAGGAAAGAAGAGAGAAAATTTAAATGAACAGGATCACAAATGAGAGAGAAGAAATTACAACAGACACAAAAGAAATCCAAAACATAATAAGAGATTACTATGAACAACTATATGGAAATAAATACAGCTATCTGGATTAGATGGATAGATTCTTAGAGAGATACAACTATCCAAAATTGAACAAAGACGATGTAGAGACCTTAAATAAAACCAATTACAAGCAGCGAAATAGAAGCAGTCATCAAAGCTCCGCCTAAAAACAAGAGCCCAGAACCAGGTGGATTTATAAATGAATTCTACTAGACATTCAAAGATGAAATAATGACTGCACTACTAAAACTTTTCCAAAAAATTGAGAAAGAAGGAAAACTGTCAAATACATTCTATGAAGCAAGCATCACACTCATACCAAAACCAAGTAAGGACAGCACCAAGACAGAAAACTACAGACCAATTTCCCTAATGAACACGGAGGCAAAAAATTTAAACAAAATCCTGGCAAATCGAATCCAACAATGCATAAATAGCATTATTCACTATGACCAAGTGGGATTTATCCCAGGGACACAAGGATGGTTCAACATCCAGAAGTCAATTAACATAATACACCACATCACATGAACAAAGAGAAAAACAAAAACCACAGATCATATCACATGATGCAGAGAAAGCATTCGACAAAGTCTAGCATCCATTCATGATAAAAGCCCTTAAAAAATTGGAGATTAAAGGAGCATACCTCAACATAATAAAAGCCATCTATGACAAACCTATGGCAAACATCATTCTAAATGAGGAAAAACTAAAATCACTCCAATTAAGATCTGGAACAAGGCAAGAATGCCCACTCTCCCCACTACTTTTTAACATTGTACTGGAAGTTTTGGCTAAAACAATAAGGCAAGAGAAAGACATAAAAGGGAAACAAATAGGAAAAGAGGAACTGAAGTTATCATTATATGCAGATGACACGATTCTTTATATAGATAACCCAAAAAAATCCCCAGAAAAACTACTTGAAGTAATAAACCAGTTCAGTAAAGTAGCTGGATACAAAATCAACACATAGAAGTTGGTAGTTTTCCTATACACAAAAAGCCAAATAGAAGGAGAATAAACAAAAAAAACCATCCTATTTACCATTGCACCAAAAAAAAAAAAAATTAAATACTTGGGAATAAACCTAACAAAACACGTAAAAGAACTATACAAAGGAAACTTTAAAATGCTGCTAAAAGTGATAGAAAAGACATAAGGAAATGGAAAGACATTCCCTGCTCATGGACTGTAAGAATTAATATCATCAAAATGGCCATCCTACCAAAAGCAATCTACAGATTCAATGCAATCCTGATAAAAATCCCAATGACATTCTCTAAAGAGATAGAACAAAAATTACAGAAATTCATATGGAATAACAAAAGACCTCAAATATCAAAAAACCTCCTGACCAGAAAAAAGAAGAATGGAGGTATTACAATTCCAGACTTCAAACTATACTATCAAGCCATAGTAATTAAAACAGCTTGGTATTTGTACAAAAACAATCAGACCAATGGAACAGAATTGAGTGCCCTGAAATAAAACCATACATATAGAGTCAGCTAATTTTTGATAAAGGAGTCAGAAACTTACACTGGAACAAGGACAGCCTCTTCAATAAATGGTGCTGGGAAAATTGGTCCAAAACATGCAAAAAAAATGGACCAAGACAGCTCTCTCACACCATGTAATAAAATTAACTCAAAATGGGTAAAAGACTTGGATGTAAGACTGGAAACCACAATATACATAGAGGAAAACATGGGCAAAACCCTCCATGAGTTACAATCCAGAAATTCATTTTTTTAACCTCCTATAGATGTATCCAGAAATGAAATCCAACCAAGTAGGAAAATATTTTTGCCCTCCATATAAGTGATGAGTCTGATAACAAAGATACACAAAGAGCTCATACAACTTAACAAAACAAAGTGAAAAACCTAGCTAGAAAATGGGGAAAACAATTAAAAAGACACTTCTCCAAAGAAGAAATACAAATGGCCAACAGGGCACATGAAAAAATGTTCAACATCACTAGTAATCAGGGAAACGGAAATCAAAACCACAATGAGATACCACCTTACACCAGTAAGAATGGCCCACATCCAAAAAATGGGCAACAACAAGTGCTGGCAAGGATGTGGACAGAAGGGAACACTCTTACACTGCTGGTGGGAATGTAAATTGGTCCCACCTCTATGGAAAGCTGTGTGGAGGGCCTTCAAATTAATGAAAATGGAACTACCATTTAACCGTTCAGCAATTACTTTCTTGGAAATCTACCCAAAGGAGACCTCAATGCTTGTACAAAGGGGACACCTGTGCTCGGATGTTTATTGTAGCACTATTTATAATTGCAAGGACATGGAAGCAACCGAAATGTCCCAAAATGAGAACTGGATGAAAAAGATGTGAGATATATATATATATATATATATATATATATATACACACACACACACACAAATGGAGTATTACTCATCAATTAAAAATGACAAATTGGATGATTTTATGATAACATGGATGGACTTAGAAGAAATCACATTAGCAGAAACAAGTCAAAAAGAAAAAGATAGAAGCCAAATGGTTTCACTAATATGTGGGATATAGGAAAAACAAACAAAAGGTCAGGAGGAAAAGTCAGAACAAGCTAACAACCAAATTAAAGTATCCAACTCCAGGGTGGGGGGCCAGGATAGGGTGTGAATGGTCAGGGATGGTGGGGGTGTGAACCCCAGAGATCCCAAAGATGTGAAATTTATATATAAATAAACTATTTAAATAAAAAAAGAATGAAAAAGGTAATTTATTTGTTTGAATACAAGGAATTCTAAGGTTCTATTCAACTCATTATGAGTAGCCCACGGAACATGTCAAATGATACAGGATTTGAGTGATCTGTCCACCATCTACCAATCCATCCATCCATCCATCCATCCATCCCCATCTACTTATCACATTGTTTTATAAAATCTTTTTATCATGCTCTTGACAATAATACTTTAAAAAATATCCAAAAAGTGTTTTTACTTAGGGTGGTTCCCTCAAGGGTGTACTTTTTTCTTCTGGATTTTCCTTCTGGTAGTGTGGATTAGAGCCAAAGAAGAAAATCTAATTTTATAGTTGTAGGGCACTGATTGGCCTTTTCTGAGGTCACTGCATGGAACTAGCTGGTTCCCAGATAGGTGCCAACCCTGTGGAAGAGGACCAAGGCTAATGGATGCTTTCAGACAAATTTTATCCCTTGAATGTAGACTGTCCAATGTCTCTGCCACCAGGGAGACAAACAGCTCAGTGGAACCAAAGGAGCTGTTTGCCCTGTGAAACCCTCCACACTTGAGAAATACCCGCCCTTGTACAGTGATGGGGAAATGCCAGCTCTGGGGAAGGAGGGAGATAGCGGGTTTTGGGTGAAAGATCAGAGTCTCCTGCTCTTACTTCTACAGCCCCAAACCAGACCAGCTCAGGCTTCTGAGGTCCAATTTGCTTGAAGGGATTGAAACCGGGAGAGGTCGATGTGGAAGTGGACATGGGGAGGAGGTGACAGGGAACCACACAGCCTGGGGGTGTTCCAGTCTTGCAGTGGCTCTGGGAGGAAACCCACAAGTCTTTGCTGTCCCTGTGGAGCAGGGTGGAAAGGCGGCTATTGGTCAACAGCTTCCCATTAGCCCAGCAGAGCCTCCCCTATGCGCTGGGCAGCTTCCCCACCACCCAAAGCTGCAGCTCCTGCTCCAGCCATCCATGAGTGAACTGCATCTGTTTTCACTGAAGTGTGTTTATTGGTAGAGCCATCTCCCTACCCTACAAGCAGAAAAGTAAATACTGGTGGGCCTGAGACGGCTGTTTCTGGGACACTCTGGAACTTGGTTGCACTTTGGCCCAGGTGGGCATCTTAGGGGCTCTTAACTGGCCCCCAGGTGATGTTGGGCCCTAACTTTTCATAAACATTTTTTGAATTATAATATGCAGGAAAGTACATGGATCATCATTGTACAACTTGGTTGTGTTCACAAATTGAACCCGACTATATACTTGATCAAGAATGTACCAGATCAAGGCCAGGCACAGTGGCACATGCCTTTAATTGCAGACTACAAAGCGAGGCTGAGACTAGGAATCACTTGAGTCTGTGGGTTCAAGACCCGCCTGGGGCAACATAGCGAACCCTAGTCTCGAAAAATAGCTGGGTGTGGTGGCATGCACCTGTAATCCCAGCTACCTGGGAAGCTGAGGCTGGGGATCACTTGAGTCCGTAGTACCCCGGGCAATGGTACCCCGGGCAAAATAGCAAGACTAGTCTCAAAAAAAAAAAAAGTACCAGATCAAGAAATTGGAGCTTATCAACTCCTTCCTTTCCCTAAAAATTCCCAGTAACTTTCTCCTCCCATAACTATTCTGTCTTCCAATAGCAGAGGTTAGTTTTGCTTGTTTTTAAACATTCGTAAATGGAATCATACACTACTAAATGCTTTGTTTGCTTCCTTTGCTCATTATTTTTGTGAGCCTCATCTATATTGTTTATTATTACAAAAGCTGTAGCATAGCCCACTGTTCGAGTCAAGTCTAGGTTCACCATGTAAACCTGGACACTGTGGGGTTTCAGTTGGCTTCATTTTGTTTGCTGATCTGTAAAATGTGTAAGAGAAAACACATGGTCTTTTGGTTCCTTTTAGCCTTGCTCAATGAAGTTATTTTTCTTCTTAGGGAGTATATGTCTCTCACATACAAACATGAAAAGATAGGTATATAAATCAGACAAATGAAAAGTTACAATCCTCTTGTTAGGTAAAGACAAAAGTTCCCTTTCCTGGAGTAATTGAGCTGACTTGACTGGAGTTTTCTGTGTTTACTTCCTAGGGTGACAAGTATGTATAGATGCACAGATTACAAGGCTAGAAGGGAGCTCTGTTTTCTTCAAATCTCTCCTGAGGCCCTCATGTGGTTTTCAGTATCCTAGCCTCCCATACCCCCTTATTTTTCTCACCCTTTTTCTTCTTCCTCTGCCCCCCATCCTCCACATCCCACATAACCTGGAGGGAAGAGGGCCAATTAGGGTTTTCTTGCCTTTCTCCCTTACTGTAAGTCCCGCATAGTCTAATATCTGCTATCAGTCCTTGAAAATTTTTTTTCACAGTTCAAGTCACTTCATCCTTCTGGTTTTGAGAGAGTGAGATTATTATTCTCATTTTATAGATGAGAAACCTGATGCCAGAGTGGTTAACAAACTTGCTCAAAAGCCAAGTGTGGTGGTGCATGCCTGTAATCCCAGCTACTTGGGAGACTGAGGCTAGGAATCACTTGAGTCTGCAGATTCGAGACTATCCCAGGCAACATAGTAAGACCTAGTCTCAAATCAAAAACAAGCAAGGAAACAAAACAAAACAAAACCTTGCTCAAATACACACAGATAAGGAAGTAAATTGGAATCCAAGTTTGGTGGATCTTAAGGTTAATCATTTTGTTTTCCTCTAGTCAGCTCTGACAGTGGAGTAGCAGAGTTGAAACTGGGACTGACAAAGTTGAAATTTCTGCCTAGTTTTTTATGCTGCCCAGTGCTCACACCTTTAGTAGTATCCTCTCACGCTGACTCTGAATTTGGCCTCATGACATGCTTTTGCCAGCAGAATGTGGCAAAAAGGACAAGTCTGTTATATCAAGACTATGCCTGCCTGCCTAAGAAACCTTGCAAATTCTTTGAGGCTCTATCACTACCTACCAGAAGTAGAGTTGAAGCAGCCTGTCATCACAGTCTAGACCAACCTGCAGACCCAGCCAGCGTGGAAGGTATCCCAGCTCATGGTCAATAGAAATACCTACTGATAATTGTTGCATTAGTGAACTCAGTCAAGACTAAAAGAATGATCAGATGACCTGTAGATTTGTGGACAATAATGAAGTTTTATTGTTTAATGTCATTGTATTCTGGGGGGATTTGTTTTGGTGCAACAACAAACTGAAACATGAAGAAAAGCTGGTTATAAGGTTCATCAATTCCTCAAAGCAATCAGAACTTTTGAAGTGTTTAGTTCCCCTGGTAATATTTTTTTGACTCTTAATGCTCTTTTTTCCCCTGTATTCCTTTGCATCATTCTTCTATTGATGCCAAAGTAACCCAGTTATCACTGGCCATTGACATGAATGTTCTAGTCTTGCTTTTTTGCATTATTTCTCAACCTCCGTGTCCTTCCTGCAGCACCTACAACTTGTCTTTCTCTCAGAAACCCATGCAGTTTTCTGATGCTTAAGTTTGAATAATATTCTATTTGTATGTATAGGCTATGTTTTAAAAAATTCATATATTCATGAATACTTGGGTTGTTTTCATTACTTTGCTATTGTGGATAATGTTGCAACGAACATGGCTGTGTTGATGTGTCTTCCATATCCCACAGATGAACCTGGAGGACATTATATTAAGGGAAAAAAGTCAGTCACAGGAGGACAAATACTGAATGATTCCACTTAGATCAGGTACCTAAAATAGTCAAACTTGCAGAAGCAGAGAACAGAATGATAGTTACCAGGGGTAGAGGAAGAGGGAAGTGGTATAAAGTCTCACTGACAAAGATGAATTGGTTCTAGATAAGCTGCACAACAATAACATATTATGCACTTAAATATTTGTTGAGGGTAGGTGTCACAATAAGTGTTCTTACCACAAAAACAAAACAAAGGCACAAAAATAGGTATGTCTGTTACCAGTCATATGTATCAAATACATAAATATTTTTGTATATATCAAATTTATCTCAATAAAACTATGGTGGAGGTTTATGATAAGTTGGTGGTTAAAATACACATCTGAAGAGGTGTGAACCTATATCCCTAAATCATATACAGTGATGTAAAAGAATGCTATCTGAGTTAAAAAAAAAAAAAAAGCAAAATGTTTAAACAAGCTGGGTAACTGCGCAGGCGCAGGAAAGGTATTCCCCGCCTAGCTGAAGAATTTGTAGGAACAACCGCCAAGCTTCAGCAGGTTTGCTAACAGGCTGCAGGATATCCTTCCAGCTGCTGCTGCAAGTGAACAAACCCCAGGTCAGCTGAGCCAGGGCCTGAATGGACCAGCCCTCTCTGCTGAGGCGCCTGCGTGAGGCCAATGAGGAAACACCATCCGTGGAGACGTTCTTTTGGTGAAGACGAATCTGCAGACACCAGCCTGTCCAGACGGCTGGCACCATGGTGGACGTCTGCCATGGCAAGACTCTGAGGTGACTCAAGTCTGAGATGACTACCATTCCCTGGGGCAAGTTCTCCGTCAGCTGCAAAGCCTGTCAAACATGGCCGCCAGGCACTGGGGTCACCGACTCCTCTGGTTTCATCCCCAATAAAGGTACAGATTTCTAGTTGGGTGTGGTGGCGCGCGCCTGTCATCCCAGCTAGTTAGGAGGCTGAGGCTAGGGATCACTTGAGTTCGCGGGTTCAAGACAACCCCGGGCAACATAGTGAGAAAAAAGGTACAGACTTCTCCAAAAAAATAAATGAAGCAGTAACAGTAGCGTGTGGTACAGGTGGAGCCCAAACTTTTCTGGCCAGCTGTATTCTGTGTGCATTAAATTGGCCTGTGGGTTCACGGGAAACTGCTGACGTCAGTCTCCTCCATCTTTGAGGACTGGAGGAGGCCCAGGGCCGCTGCTGAGAGAACGCTGGATTTGGGGAGCAGACCCTTAGGAAGCAAGGTGAGGCCTGCTTAAATTCCTAGTCTTTGTGGCTGTGTGTGGTTCTAATGCAGCATGGGAAGGTGGGCTGCAGTCCATGCTGCTCTGGAAGTACCCTGAGGCCCAAGCCTTCTGCCCTAGAACCCCAAATCCAGCTGCGTCCTTGTGTTTTTAACTGTTCCCACCCTTTGTGGGTCAGGGAACCACCATTGCCTCAGGGTCGGGAGCTGCCAAACTCTTCTTCAGAGGGCCTCAAGCAGAAGTGATCTCATACTTGGCTAGGTTCCCTCTGGTAAGTGGTCTGCAAGGGAGAATAAGCGGAAGTAGGAGAACGATGCGGGAACTGGGGTCTGGTGTTGTGAGACTGGTTAAATTCTGGTCATATTTTAAGGCTTCGAGCTTTTGGGTCTGAGTACTGGAAGGGCAGAAATTAGCAGTGGTGGAGTCAATAGGAGTCGCTGTTTGGGACAAGTGGAGGCCATACAGAGCTCAGCTGGACTGGGAACCCATATATCAAAGCCCTTGATCCTATTTCTGCCACATAGCTCACCACAGCATGCACTTGTCACTTAGATGTGCCAGGCCCTCTTCCAAGCATTTGACACATGTCGTCTCATTTTCCTCCTGTAACTTTCTGAGGTAGATTTCATCATCTCTATTTTGCAGATGAGAGGAAATAGTCTCAGAGGGGTTACGTGGTTGACTGTCCAAGGGCACACAGCAGAAAACCAGCACTCAAACCCACTGAGTCTAGCCCTCAAGCCCAGGGCCTGTCCTTCTGGGCTGCAGGTTCTTCATTTGAAAACAAGGGATTAGAGGCAAATGTTGCAACATCCTGACTCTAAATATGCCACCGATGAGCCTCTGTCTATCTCTCTGAGGACACTTTGTACTGATTCTTCGTGTGCTGACTTTGAGAAATAGTTGCAGTGAAAAGCAGGGCAAAGAAAATGCCAGATGACCCACATTCTCAGTATCATGCATGGACAACCTGTTAAATAATAATTCATTCTTTGATATGAGACATTTTGAGTTATTGATTTGAATGGAATAATGTTATCACTTGTGAATTGGAACATTTCATTAAACATGATATTATTATTATCATTTTTTTTTGGTTATCTCCCACTTGGGAAAGGGGGTGGTGTGGAAATACCCAGAACTTTTATGGAAAGTAGAAGTTTCTAAGCTTCTCTCATGGATTTCTGTGTGTCATTAATAAGTTCATCTTTAGGGAGTTGGAATAGGAGGAAAATTAGAATCTTGGGGCAGCATTTTCACTTACCTATTAAAACCTGACTGTCAGCAGTGAGGGCTCTTGGGACTCATTTTCCCTCCTCCCTGAAATAAGGATGTGAATATTTTAGGTACTGGTCTTGGGACAGGTGGGGGCAGACCTCAGTGGGAATCCTTGATCAACTGCTTACTACCCAGGTGACAAGTTAAACTTAATCTTGCTGAGATGCCAAGACAGTTAAATATAAGTAAGGACCTTTGGAAAACTTTTATTTCTTTTTTATTTTTAATTTTTTTAAATTTGTAATTTTCATACAATATTGGTCACATTTGTCTGCTTGTCATTCCCCTTAGGTTTGGGCCTCCCTTCCGTATTGTACCCTTTACCCCCCACTTTACCCCCCATCTTTGCCCCTTCCTCACTCTGATCACTCCAAGCCCTCTCACTGCAAGCCATTTGTCCATGTTTGGCCCACTAGTTTTTTCTTTTCTGAAACTAGGTCCTCTTTTCCTGGGTGCAGACTTGCACTCCTGGACAGCAACAGACGAGACAGCTTGGTTCTCCAGGAGCAATTGAGGCAGATAGTCAGGCTGAGCATCCCAGGAACTTGTTGTAGAGCAAACACGTGGTGCACTTCTTCAGGATTCTTTCTGCTGTCTGTCACCTGTGGCTGGTTCTGTGCCATACAGTTCTGATATCTTGGTTTGGGAATCCAACTCCCAGCTGCTGGTGGTGAAGGCATTCCCTGCTGGGGACAGACTTCCCCAGGTGGTTGGTTCAGCTCCCCTCCTCTCTTGTGTTAGCAGTTCTGTTGTGGGGCCACAGCCACAACTATGTGGCTTTCTTCCCCTATTGATTGGTAAAGGAGGGAGCCTCATTCCTGTTGCGTGGAAAACTTTTCTGTCGCAATTTCTTCTTTGGCCCATGAGTTATTTAAGATCTTTTTGTTTCATTAAAAAAAAATTGCAGAATTCTTAACATTTCCTTCCTTCTAATTCTATTGATAAGAAAATGTTCTTAGTGTGATTTCAATCCTTTGATAACTATTTAGACTTGCATTTTTTCATCTTACTGTTTTTCACCTGGAGAATGTTCTAAGTGTGCGTGAAATATATTCTGTTATTGGATAGAGTATTTTGTAATTGTCAAGTCAAATTAGTGGGCCATATATCTTTTTGATGTCCTGTTTAATTGTTCTGTTTCTTTTTTTTTGAGACTAGGTCTTGCTATTTTTGCCTTTGGAACCACAGGCTCTCATTGCCCATAGGCGGGACTCAAATCATGATCCCTAGCCCCGGCCGCTTCATAGGCTGAAACTTAGAGACTTTTTTTTTTTTTTTTGGAGATTAGGTCTCACTATTGTTGCCTGTGGAACCGCAGGCTCTCGTTGCCCGGGGTACCACAAGCAATCCCCAGGTTCAGCTTCCCAGGTAGCTGGGATTACAGGCGCGCACCACCACGCCCAGCTATTTTTTGGAACTAGGTCCCGCTACGGGCCCCAGGCAGCACTCGAACCAAGATCCATAGCCCCGGCCGCTTCATAGGCTGAAGCTTACAGGCACCAGCCACTGTGCCCGGCTTAATTGTTCTGTTTCTCATTTCAATTCAGTTCTTTTTCTTTATATATTTTGAGTTCTCTAAATTCTATGTATACACAGTTATAATTATTATATTATCTTGTTATATTGACCCTTCTATTATTATGAAATATCCCTGTAGGTTTCTCATATTCTCGAAATCTCTTTTGTCTGATAGATTTTTTTCTATTTGGCTATATTTTTCTTTATTTTCGTGTTTAAAGGATGGTCCTATTGGCTCCATAACTATCTGTTGGATGTTTTCGTTTTCTCTGCCATCCCTGCCTTTTGACCTGCTTTATATATCAGCACTAATGGTGCTATGCCTCCTCTGGGCATGCTGAGTCATTTTTCTTTTGTTGCTTTCAATAGTGTCTCTTCATTTTGGCTTTTAGCAAATTGACTATGAAGCGCCTGCATATGGAGTGTGTGTGTGTGTGTGTGTATGTTTATCTTGGGAATTTATTGAGCATTTCATGCAATTTGAACAAATTTGAGTGATTATTTCTTCAAATATCTGTTTTGTCTCCTCTCCTTCTGGGATTGTCATTACACATAAGTTGGTTTGCTGGGTGTTGCTCTTTCTGTCTTTGATGCTGCATTTATTTTTCTTCATTCTTTTTTTTCTCTTTGTTCATCAGATTGCAGTTTCTATTGATGTAGTGTTAAGTTGTCTGATTCTCCCTTCTGTCCTTTCAGATCTGCTATTGAGCCTATGCAATGAATTTTTCATTTTGATGATTTTATTTCTTAGCTCTAGAATTTTCTTTTGTTAGATTTTAGTCTTATTGAGTTTCTTTATTTGCTGAATTATGGTCAGATTTTCTTTTAATTTTTAAATGGTTTCATTTCATTCTTTGAGTATATTCAAAAACATTTTTGAAATTTTTATCTGCTAAAATCAACATTGAAGCCAGGTATGGGGGCCTGCGCCTGCAATCCTAGCTACCTGGGAGGCTAAGGCTAGGAATTACTTAAGGCTGCAGATTCAAGACAACCGCAGCAAGACCTAGTCTCTTAAAAAAATTAAAAAAATAAAATAAAATCAGTATTGAGGCTCAGAGTCAGTTTTTCTTGAAAGATTTTCCCCCCTTTTTGTGAAATACTTTGCTTTTTTTTAATGTCTCATTTTTTGTTGAAAGCTAAAGAACATCTAATATACTATAGCACCTAGATTTTTCCTCCTGAGGGCTCTTTTTAGTTTGTTTAGGTTAAAGTAATTTGCCTGCATTAAATGTGTAGGATCCATCTTCCTCTATATAGCAGCTGATATCTCAACTCAGTTTTTTTATTTTAATTTCTGGCTTGACTTCCTAAGGGAACTCCTCCTGTAGCTTATAACTTAGTAGTCAATCATTGATTTGCATAGAGGTTGTAGTTAAACACCTTAAGCCCCTAACATTTACTCTTCACTGATGAATGGCAGGAGTTGATGGTGCAGGGGAGGGTTCAAACTTCAGGCAGCTTTCAAGTTGGTCTTGGCGTTTACATTTCCCTGGCTCTCTTCTGTTTCTGATCACATGTCTTGTTTTTTAGTCAAAAGCATGTGGAGAGTTTATTTAGACCTTTTATAACTGCTCTGTCCTTTTCAGAGTCATGCTAATAAATCTCTGGCTCATCCACCAGTCACCCCCAGCGGGGACCACAGCCTTTAGCCAGCAGAGCTGCAATTTTCTGGACTTATTTTCTCCCCAGCTGCTACTTTCACGAACAGTGCCATCGACCATGATCTTTTCACTCTCCATTTCAGATCATGTTTGCCCCTGTTGGCAGCCAACCAAGTTTCTATCTCCTATCCTGTCCTGGTAAAACTGTTTCACCAATAAATTTGGTTTTGGGATGGAAGCAGTTCTAGAAGGTTGCCAATTCCTGTTGTCCTTACCCAAAGTTCCAGCAGTTCTTTAAGAAGAAACACCACTCAATATTGTTTGCATTTGAGCCCTAGAGTAGTGCGCTTAGATTTTTTTTTTTTATTCTTGTTTTGGGGGCCAGGGCGGGGAGGAGAGATTTGCCTACTTCTTTGCTCTATTGTGGCTGGAAGTCTCATTTCTGTACACTTAAAAATTTTTAACATGGTGGTAAAACATCTCTCAAGAAGGCTTCACTTCCTCCAGCAAGAGTTAAAAGTGTGGGGAGATAGACTTTCACATTTTCCTGTTGATCCTATTTCTCCAACCTTGATTAACACTAAAAAGACTTCATTTCTAGTATGCTATTTATCTGACAAATATTGTTTCCTCAGTATCAATTTGCAAAGACTACTAGAATCAAATTTTCTTACCTGGAGAAACAGTAGGGTCAACAGCACACCTTCACAGTTTTGGCAAAGGGAAAGATAAGTTGTGCCCTTTGCCATAATTTTTTTTTTTTTTTGAGACTAGGTCTTGCTATTTTTGCCCGTAGAACCACAGACTCCCATTGCCCGTGGTACCACAGACTCAAGTAATCCCCACCCTCAGCTTCCCAGGTAGCTGGGATTACAGGTGTGTGCCACCACTCCCAGCTATTTTTTGGGGGGGACTAGGTCTCGCTATGTTGTCCCGAGCAGGACTCAAACTGTGATCCCTAGCCTCAGCTGCTTCATAGGCTGAAGCTTACAGGCGCGAGCCACTGTGCCCGGCTTCTTTGCCATAATTTTATCTACAAATACACAGATCCTTTTCACACTGCACAAACAGGCACACACTGTTCATCATCAAATGCACTATTTAATATTATTCGATGAGTAGGAAGTAAAAAAGTACTTGAATATCCCATTATGACATATGATAGCTACAGGAAATGTTGGCAAACTACAGCCTGAATGCTAACTCTTATTTTTTCTTTGTAAATTGAAAATTCATTGTTGTTTTATTTTTAGCATGTCTATTTTATTTGTGTACCACACAAGAGTGAAATCATATGATAGATGTCTTTCTCCTTTTGACTTATTTCACTAAACATAATATTTTCTAGGTCCATCCATGTTGTTACAATGGGAAAATTCCATATATTGTACAGTTGAGTAGTATCCCATTGTGTTTATCCACCACATATTTATCCAGTCATGTGCTAGTAGCACATGTTTGTTTGCAGCACTTGTAAATTGTAAATAATGCTTCAATGAACATGGATTGCATATATCTTACATGGTTTTAATAACTCATTCTTTAATGATAGATTTGAATTATCATTTGGCATTTTAAAGCATTCATGGAACAGAGAAGAAATCAAAGTAGTGTAAAGAATTTCAACTATTCATAATGATTGTTATTAAAATTTGTTTCTCTTACTTGGTTTCTTATTCTTAAGTTTCCATGGGAATAAGGGTCTGGAAGGAAATGTAATCACAATGGTTTATTATGGTCTTAGAGAAATAAGGGCAGATAGAAGACTGTGTGTCTTGAAAAGTCAAGTCTGGTTTTAGCATTGGTGAAATGAATTTAGATTTTACAAGGTGAAAAGATTTTGGTAGTTCATTGATAGTACAAAGATATACATGCATGATGTTTTAAAAACCTCAAACAAAAGATATATATCATAAAACAGTCTTCTCCTATCCCTGTGAATATCAGGTTCCCAGTTTCCACCCCTGTCACAACCACTGTTACAGATTGTGCTTTTTAAAGAAAGGATTTGTTCCTGTAGATTCCTCTGTGTGGATGTATGAGACAGAGAGAGGGAGAAAGACTGAGAGAAATGCTCTTTTTTACACAAAGGCACAAAGCATATTTATCACTCAACAATATATTTTGGAGATTACCCAAACTTGGTAATTATGAAATTTGAAATAATTCAGGCTTAAAAATAAAACCATACAAGTACTATAAAGAATTCCTCTATGCCCTTTCTACAGCTTCCCCAAATGTTAACATTATCTATAACCACAGGATAATTATAAAAAGCAGAAAATTAGTATTGATCCAATACAATTAGTGATCTATTAACCTGGTTTTTGAAGAACAGTACCCAATAATTTATAGAATTAATATTTGTCTCTCAATCTTGATTTATATATTCCATTATAGTTAAATTCAAATTATGCGTTTTTAGACCAGATGTGATGCTGTATCCTTCTCATTACATGCTATCAGGAGGCTTATAATGCTGATATGTTCTTTACATGTTGATGTTAACTTTGAATTGTTGATTAAGGTGTTATCTACCAGATATCCACTGTCCAGTCACTTTTTTCCCTTTGTAGTTAAAAAGTATATTGTTGAACTATACATTGAGACTATGTAAATATCCCTCATTGTTATACATTTATCTACAACTTCCTATATCCACTCATGATCCTTAATTGCCATAGTTTTTACAGTAGTATATGTCAAGTGATGATTTTTCTATTTTAGTCATTTCTTAGTCATTTAATTGTACAGAAATCTACTATAAAGAAGAATTTCCCTTTTTCCACATTTTGAAATATGTTCAATGATTGATATTACTGAGGACCTATAGGTATTTATTTTATGTGGCAAGAATGCATCACCATCATTATTAATTTTATTGTTCAAATTGTATTAGATTGGGCTACTGGGAGCTCCATTCAAGTTGTTCCTGACCTTTACTCATTGTTCTAAAAACCCTTATGATTAAAATGCTTTAAAGTTACATCTGATGATTTCTAAAACAGTTTGACCGTTACGTCACATGGTCACTGTCAGACAATTATTTTTGCACAAGGTAGAATTTATTGTTTGCCCCAACAGCCTCATCTTTGACATATCTGCACTCACGTAGCTGCAATCACAATCCACCAGACCAGGGGTGGAAACTGTACTCAGGCATTCCATTTGTAGCCCAGCAGTATTTTATAGCTTATAGTCCAGAATCTTGTCCTGACAGACATGGAATCATCAATCAAAGGGCCTCTTCTGGAGTTGATTCAAGAGACTGAGAGGGTTATAGTTTTTGTTGGACACTCAAACTGCAAGATGGCGAACTCAGAGCGGAGAATGGAGGAACACAGTGAGAAGCAGAAACCACCCAAGATACACTGCTCCCAGGAGAGGCAGAGAACAGGTGCCTCCAAACCTGCTGTGCCTCACTTCCAGTGCTTGGCTTCTGTGTGATCACCCTCCACTTTGCCACTCAGTATCTGTGCGTATACATTCAGCTGGGTTGGTTTCAGTAAACTTTGATTTCTTGTTCCTAGAATACTCTGAACTGGTATGAGCCTCACTTGAAAGTAGAGAGTCAGGCCTTGAAACATAAAGTGTTTTCTCCCAATTTCTATAGCTGATGGGTTATAGAACCTGATATCTAGAACCTGAGTTCCAGGATGGTACTCTGTTCTAACCAAAACAATTTGCAAAGGAGCTGCCTTAGGGGATATTTTTAATGTTCTGATTGTGTTCCTCCAACCTAGGATGGAATGAGGAAACAGAAAAGGGTGTTGGCCGCTGTTCTGGGAATTTTTCTTAGCTGAATCTCATCAGCAATGTTTTTCTCTTCCAAAAAGCAGCCACAGATCATATTAATGAGCAAGATTGAGAAAGGAACACTTAGTTTTAAAAATATAAGTCCAAAATATTTCTGTGATGAAGACTTATGCAGAAAAAAATGTGTAAATTTTTTTTTATTGAACTAACATTGGTTTATAGATTTCAGGTATGTGGCATTATAAATCAGCATTTATGTATACTATACTACATTTGCTACCAAAGGTCTAGTCTGCATCCTTCACCAGACAATTGACCGCTTCAATCTGTTTTACCCAACCCACCCCTGGAAAAAGTGTTTTGACTTTTAGTATTTCTAAGGTTTTTCTCCGTAGAATCCAAATCAAAGGGATTTTCTCCCTGTCAATCAGCCCCAATCTTATGGGACAAGTTGCTGAATCGGCAAACTGCACTAAGGTGCATCTTAATTTCAAGGACATACATGCACTCCAATTCATCCTTCCCAATTACTCCTATGGATCAAGCAATGCCACTAGGAGACAAGCAACAAAGGGGTGACAGCAGCAATTTAGGGTTCCAAAGAGCTTCAAAACCCCTCACAATCACTTCTGTCTTCTTTCATACTAAGGAAAGAGATATAGGCTGTGATACATATGATAAAAATCCCCAAAGAAGTTTAGCTATTTGTCCAAGGTACCCAACTAGTGAGAGGCAGAGCTAGATTTGGACCTCCAAAGTCTTAAGCATGTTCTTAACCATGAAACTGTACTTGCCAGGACCAGCTAGAGTCCTACCAGCTTCCATGCACTTTGGGGAGTAAAGGTAAGAGAGAGAATATGGTGAGAGTGTTTTTCCTTTCCCAACCTTTTCCTACATGAAGCTTTTATCATTTTGTCTCATACACATGTCTATGTGGACTACTCACTTAAAATCTATCATTGACACTCTCCCATATAAAACTTTTCAAACTCTGTTTCTTGTGACTATTATAGTAATGACCGACTAGGAGATGCTCTTTCCTCCCTCATTCCCATCCTCAGAATATTTGTTAGCACTTGGATGTGTTTTTAAAACTGTTTTATTATGGAATATAATATGCAGAGAAGTCCAAATCATACCCATGTAAGCCGGGCATGGTGGCATGCACCTGTAATCCCAGCTACTTGGGAGGCTGGGGCTAGGAATCACTTGAGTTCTCAGGTTCGAGACTACCCGAGGCAACATAGCAAAACCTTGTCTCTAAATAAAAATAAAATCATACCCATGTACAATTTAACATATAATCAAAAGTGAGCTCCCTTATAACCACTTTCCAGGCTAAGAATCAAATCAAAACCAGTTCCCAGAACCCACCATGTGTTCCCTCCCTCCTGACTTTCAACTACATTTTCAAAGGTCAATATATGTGTTCATGATCTAATAACTGTACCACATTAGAAGTGCATCCTTTGTCAAAAAAGTGTCAGGTCCTCCTCCTGGGCTTTGCATATAGTTCAGAGGCATCTAATCTAGAATTTGTGAAAAATTGCACATCTTGGCCTGGCATGGTGGTGCATGCCTGTAAGCAGCAGCCTAGGAAGCCATGACTGAGGCCAGGGATTGCAGTTCAAGTCCCTCCAGGGGCACATAGCGAGACCTAGTCCCAAAAAAATAGCTGGGCATGGTGGCATGCGCCTGTAATCCCAGTTGCCTGGGAATCTGAGACTGGGAATTGCCTGAGTCTATGAGCCTGCGGTTCCACAGGCAAAATTAGCGAGACCTAGTCAAAAAAAAATTTTTGCACATCTTTTGATAGTCATTCAAACACTGTCACTTTGCCCTAACACCCTTTTGCTTGGACAGCTTTTCAAATCATTTCTGACCATTCTGGATGCCTAGATCTGCTTGCTCTGCAATCTGATCTCATATCCCTAAAAGTAACTTCCTTTTATGTTTTACCCTGGCTTTTCAGATCTCCCCAGAGGTCTCTCATGTGGGCTTTTGCTTCCTGTCTAATCACCACTGTCCCAGAGTCTCTGCCAGGCAATTCTTCTCCCATAATGCAAACATTAACCTCCTTCATTGTCCACTAATAGAACTTCTTTCCTAACCTAGCCAAATTGGGGATGCTCTCAAAACCACATGGAAGGTCTACAGGCATTTTTGTCATACTTTCCCAATTCCATGTGTACAGCCTAGTTGTGTTAGAGTGGCACCTGCTATTAACAGCTGATGCTATGCTTTAATAGTAACATTGTTTAGCTAGGAAATATGAGCTACTTTCCCTTTTGCTTTAGAATTGTAAATTTCAAGAAAGACCTGGCAATATTACAGAGATCTGACTTGCTGACTTGACTGTTTCGGGCCTACATGAGAAAAGCTCAGGTTGACCCTTCACTAGAACTCATAGTTTTATTTCAGAAGGATAGAAGGGGAGGAGAAAGAAAAGCAAGGCTTTTGTGATGTGAGGTAATTGACAGGGCTTGCTCCCAGAAGAGCAGGAAAAACAAGGAGGAAATATATAAAAGAAACTTAGAAGAGAAAGATAGGATCCAGTCATTTTTGGAGGAGAATGGAGGCCCAGCGATAATGGCTCGGGCCCGTGATCTTCAGCCCAGGCTGGTGAATGCATAGCCTTGGCATGCATAAGTTTTTTGTTTTTTGTTTTTTTTTTTTTGTTTGTTTGTTTTTTTTTTTAGGTCTTATTATGTTGTCTGGGGTACCTGCGGACTCAAGTGATCCTAGCTTCAGCCTCCCAGGAAGCTGGGACCACAGGTGTGCACCATCACACCAACTATTTTTTAGAGACTAGGTCTTGTTATGTTGCTCGGGGTAGTCTCGAACCCATGGACTCAAGCAATCTCTGGCGTTGGCCTCCCAGTTCTGGGATTACAGGCACATGCCACCACACCCAGCCTCTTAGCATGCATAAGTTGGTGTGTGCTGAAGGAGTCTAAAGAGTTTGGAGATTTGAACTTCATGTTGGAGTTTGTCTTATCTAGTTTGATTTAGATGTTTTTAGAGAGGCCGTGAGCAAGACCTGAGAAAAGGAAGCTGTTGTTGGTTCCTGTTTCCTACCGCCTAAACTTGAGAGGATGCTCAAAGTGGAGCACCAAGTCTTGAACCACGGTTTGGAGGAAGCCAGAACAGATGCCAAGGGAGGAAAAGAGGAATACTCTGCTTTTCCTTTCTTTTTTAAAAAAATATTATTATTATTATTTTATTGATAGATACATTTCACATCTTTGTATTCTCCCGGGATCACCTACCACCTTCCCTCCCTGACTGCTCCCTCCCATCTCCTCCCCTTCCCCAGTTGTGTACTTTAGTTTGGTGTTACTTTGTTGTTTTTTTTTTTTTTTTTTT
>PVHY01009602.1:0-55579 GCA_004024945.1 Uropsilus gracilis
CATGTTTGCTGAGTGGCCCTGGTATTTCTGATCGGGGGTCTCCCACTGCGAAAAGGGGCTCATTCTGTCCGCACTGGGCTGCCACATTGGAAGGAGCCGTAGTAACCCTTTCAAGGGTGTTTAGCTCAATTAATGGATAAAGAACATTTAGTTTCTTTGAGCCTTTGGCTTTAACTAAGCCATCACCGACAGCTTTTTTCTTCCTTTTTTAATTACGCATGTCTTGAAAATCCAGTTATAGTTCTGGACTTGTGCCTAGAAATTCTCCTAAATTGCAGCTACAGAGAGCGTTGGGACACTGAATCCCATCCATCGACCTCATGGACATGTGACCTATGTTAATAACTGACTTTGAGAGAGGCATGATGTGAGGCACAGGCATTTGGGGTCAAACTTGAACCTGGCTTCAAGTCATCCACTGTTACCCACACTTAACATGAGCTAGTTACCCAAGTAACTTGAATGCAGACTTTCTTCCTAGTAAAGTTGGGGCGGACACACTTGGTAAGGCTGGGTAAATGCCAGGCACTTAGCACATAGGAGTTACTCTATATGATTAAAATGTCTAATATTTTTAAGGGGTTATAATTTAAAATTTGAGATAAAATTTAATGTCTATAATGCTGAGATGATGATAGCAAATTTTGCTCAGACTTAATAAACTGAATTAGTTTGATTTTAACTCATGTCTAGACCTTTCATGACTTTTCACAGGTTCATAGTCTTCTCTTTTTCCTAGGAATGTGGCTGTACTTTCTTCCTTCAGAGAACAACCTCACCTTGGCTTGCTGCATTTGAGAGCAAGGAAAGGTCAGTAGGATATCAGCCATAACACAGTATGAAATTTCCAGAGAGATTTTATGTCAAAACTTTATGAGGAACAGGAAGCACATAGACTTTTGTCAGGAAGATTGAACTGGCTTATGTTTGAGAGAAAGGGTAATGTGCGACCAACCTGTATCTAACACCAAGGAGGCCAGGTGGCAGAAGGTCTTATATGAACGGCAGCCCTTTCCTGATAATTATGTGGACCGGCGGTTTCTGGAAGAACTCAGGAAGAACATACATGCGCGGAAATACCAATACTGGGCTGTGGTATTTGAGTCCAGTGTGGTGATACAGCAGCTGTGCAGCGTCTGTGTTTTTGTGGTTATCTGGTGGTATATGGATGAGGGTCTTCTGGCCCCTCATTGGCTTTTTGGGACCGGCCTGGCTTCTTCACTGATTGGCTATGTTTTATTCGATCTCATCGATGGAGGTGAAGGACGGAAGAAGAGCGGGCGGACTCGGTGGGCAGATTTAAAGAGTGCCCTGGTTTTTATTACTTTCACGTATGGCTTTTCACCAGTGCTGAAGACCCTGACAGAGTCTGTCAGCACCGACACCATCTATGCCATGTCAGTCTTCATGCTTTTAGGCCACCTCATCTTTTTTGATTATGGTGCTAATGCTGCCATTGTATCGAGCACACTCTCCTTGAACATGGCCATCTTTGCCTCTGTCTGCCTTGCATCCCGCCTGCCCCGGTCCCTGCATGCCTTCATCATGGTAACTTTTGCCATCCAGATTTTTGCCCTGTGGCCCATGTTACAGAAGAAACTGAAAGCGTGTACTCCCCGCAGCTATGTGGGAGTCACACTGCTCTTTGCATTTTCAGCTTTGGGAGGCCTGCTATCCATTAGTGCTGTGGGCGCCATACTCTTTGCCCTTCTGCTGGTTTCCATCTCATGTCTCTGCCCTTTCTACCTCATTCGCCTGCAGCTTTTTAAAGAAAACATCCATGGGCCTTGGGACGAGGCTGAAATAAAAGAAGACTTATCCAGGTTCCTTAGCTAAGGCGGCGGGCCTCCATCCCATTATTCAGGCACATGGATAGACTAACCTCCCAACTACTCTAAGATTTGAAGGTAGAGTTCCAGTCTGGAAGCAACATGCTGATGTGGGTGGGAGAACAGAGATCAAAAGAAAAAACCAAGACTTGGAAGGGGAAGCTCCTTATCATTTTGTTACTATGTGGATGAACCAGCTTACTGGGGCCTTAAGTTATCACCTCTTATTTAATACTTGCTGTGTCAAAGTGATGTGATCTCTTTATTAAAAATTAACATCTTCAAATTGTCTCATGATTTTTTTTTTTTTTAACAGAAGAAGGGGGCAGGGAGAGGTAAGGGAATTAAAAGTATTTGTGTATGAGGTCACTTCCACCTTTTTAAGTGATTTAATGCTCCCTTATTTATCCAGACCTCCAACTTTAGAACCCTGATCACAAAATTGGTCATTACCTTGGTTTTGTTCTTAGTGGAGTCTATATACAACTAAGTACAGGATGGATGGCATGTATTATGATACACAAGCAAATGCCTGGGGGGATTCAGGGACTGGGGGTCAGCTTGAACGGGAATCATTAGGAAATATTAGCAGAGATGGCATTTAAAGTAAGGCTTGGCACTTAGGTGGGCTATCACAGCTGAAAGATTTTAGGAGGCAAAGACCTTTAGGAGGCAGGTTGGTAACATGAGCATATGAAACCAGCATATTTCGTGTGACTAATGGCAACAGAACATCATGTTCAGGTAAATGCGCTGCTTCAGCTGAATACGAAATGGAATCCCAATAGTTATAAATGCGATCTTTAATACGAAATCTGACTTGCAAATTCTGTCTGATTTAAATTAAGCCAAAAAATACTTGGATGCAAAATGTCACTACCTCTGTGTCACATCTGTTCTTAGTACAGGCCCAAAGATGGGGAGTTGTGGGGGTGAAGGTGAAGGGTGAGGCAGCAGACTTTGTTCAGATAGAAAGGTGGTGGTGGGGAGGAGGGTATTTCAATGGAGTGGTAAAGTTCCCAGGGCCCCATGCATCTGGCAGTGGAGACAGGCAGAAAATATGGTGGTAGTGAAGGGAGTAGGGCTGAGAGGACTGAACATTTGGGATGATTTTGTCTGGTTGATATTGGCGAATTAAGAAAATACTGAGAAGGGTTCCCACCCACACACTTTCATACTAATGTATACACAGGCCATTTCTCGCAGCACTTCTCAGGCTGAGCAAGGTGACAATAGTAAACAATGAGGATCTGGACTAAGAGTGGTGACTCCGAGCATGGGAATGAGGGGTGTGTTTCAATTTTAAAAGTTGATAAAGTGATGGGCGATGGAGAGGAAATAGAGGGTGACCAAAGGTCTCTGGTAGATTTTGTTTCCTGCCCCAATAACAAACGGATGAGAACAGGCTGGGAGGTGAAGATGAGAAAATCAGAATGGGCATGGATGGATGGATGGATGTGGGAGGTTGAGGTGCTCATACATATCTCTACAATATTTGCTCAAAATTCTGGGCTTAGTCTAGAAAAGTATTGAAATATAAACAGGATTCAGTGCTTTTGTACTTGGAATTCCTTCTATAGAATTGAGTGTCTTATCAGTCTACTGTGGAATATGAAATGGCTCACACAGGGATAACCAGAAAAGCAAGTCATGAATAAAAGGGAAAGGAAGTGACCCTATGAAAATAGGAGAATACAATACAATACAGCTTGGAAGGAAGGCTCAACAGAAGGCTCACTGCAAAGGGGTAAAAGTAGAAGTGGATTTGTTCATTAAAATATAGTCCCCAAGTTTGGGCAGGACAAATATAAAACAAAATATAATTTTATACACTCTGCATTTAACTCCAAGCAATTTCCCAGATCAGGCATATAAATGGATTCTAAAGAGGTTTGGAGAAATGTAAATAAAAACAAACAAAACAAACTTCCTGTAAGAAAATGTTAAGATGTCCTAAAACCCTATGTTGCCACCTCCAGGATGAAGGCACTCACTTCATTGGTGTGAGTCTTTGGGTTGCCTCTGGTATGGGGTGTAGGACCCCTGGTCTGATGTAGTGTGATGGTGATAAAGTTACTCATCATGTAAGTACAGCCTCTTAAATTTAAATCACCCGGAGAGCATGCAATTAGAGCACTAATAATTTAAAATTTCAAACAATTTTATGGTATTGTGTGGGAATTTGTAGGGGCATTAGAATTAAATCCCAACCTTTCAGATATTTATTTGCATAAGATTCTGTCTGCCTTCCCTATTGCACCCCTTCTTCCTAACTCTGCTTCTTGTCACTCTAGGGCAGGTGGGTGGTAGTGACTGGTGTCAGCAAGGAGTGATGAATGGTGAGACAGTTCTGTCCTACCCAAAGGATCCCAGGGATTGTGGTTGAGAGGGAAGGGAGCTGGAGAGATGGAGCTTAAAGTTGCAGATGTACTTTCTTCTGGGTCATGACCAGACTGATAGATAAAGAGCATGTGGCCAGAAGGCCTTGCCATCTTCTAAAGATAGCAACACACACCGGTTCTGTGTGGCAACCAAACTGGGGTCACTGCTGTGCCCGTAAGCTGTGTCAGAAATCAGTAAACCTTTAAATGAGCTGGACAGCTGGCTCAAATTGTAGGTTTAAGAATTCATGCTGAGGATAGTTGGGGAGCAGATGGAGCCATCCATTAAATCTAAGTAAAGGCACAAGGTCAAGAAAAACCAAAGCCAGCAGAGGGCCTCAGACACACAATTTTACAAAATATCAAACCCAGCCCCACTGGAAAACAAGGCTGGGGCACAGTGCCATCTTGTGGAGGTTATTGGTATTTTCATAATGAAATTCAGTATGCACTTCGGAATTCTTGCTGAAATTGTGGTCTGGGAAATAACTACATTATCTGAGGTCCCATAAACTCAGGAAGTAAATAGCACTCTGGGATTTTATAAAATGTAACAGCTACTTTGAGCACCCATGCTAGGTACTTTATATACATTATCTTACGTCAATTCTGTAACACAGAAATTATTTTCTGTAATTTCAGAAATTATTTAGTTGAGGAGATGGAAGCTCAGAGAAGTCAGGAACTGTCCTAAGAATATAGTGATACTTTGTTTCTCTGAGAGCTGAATTGCATCCAGGACTAATGGCTAACTGATACACAGTTGCTTTGAATACTTTGTCAAATCCTGTTCATCCTCTTTCTCCCTTGGTCTTTTCCCTCACTACCTGCAAGATATTTGTTGTACACCTAGGTCTACCTTAATTCATGTTCTACCATTCACAATTTATGGGCATTAGGAATTTATTCATTCAACAAATATTGAGCACTAATTATATGATAGATATTATCCTATATGCTTGAAATATAGCTCTGAATTAGAAGGAAAAATTGTCCTTAGTCTGGTAAAACTTACATTCTAGTGAGAGGAGACAATAAATTTAAGTAGAAGTTAATATATGCTATGGACAGAATAAAAATGACATGGTATTAAGGGTGTTAGGGTAGGTTTCATGGAAAATGTAACATCTAACCGGAAACTTGATGGAGGTGAGGACGATGGAGATTCTCTGGGAAGAGCCTTCTAAGCAGAGGGAAGAACTGATTCAAAGACCTTTGATAAAGGCTCCAGGGGGTGTTTGAAGACTGGCAAGGAGTGAGTGGGGTAAAGTGAGCAAGGAGTACAGAAGATGAGACCAGAGATGTAATAAGGGAG
Source organism: Uropsilus gracilis (assembly GCA_004024945.1). NCBI lineage: Eukaryota > Metazoa > Chordata > Mammalia > Eulipotyphla > Talpidae > Uropsilus > Uropsilus gracilis. Next base: position 5,526 of record PVHY01009602.1, read on the forward strand.
GCTGTTGCAAGAACTTGTGAATTTTTATTCTGAGATTGAGCACCACTGGAAGGCCAGTTGTGTTCATGAAATTTAAAGTGAAATCAATTAGCCTGGTTGTATGTGTGTGATCGTGACCATGTACAAGTATACTACTGTGACGAATGGTTGAATTCCCCAAGATAATGGTAGTTAAGAAGCATGTTTCCCAAACCGCAGAACATTTGCTCAACACCACGTGCCTGGTGACACCACACCCATCAGATTATGCAGGGGCAATCTGCTTTTTCTGCAACCCACTGGCACAGGAGGTTAAAATGACACCCAGGGTCAGTCATGTATCCTAAACAGATAAGACCTACCATCTCTTTGTCATGATGGGACATTGGGACAAGTTGATTTTACCAGAGCAGAAGTAGAAGGAAATTAGGCGTCCAACATGTGAGAGTTGACTCAGAGTGGCTCTGCTTCCGAGCTGGGGTGTGCTCTCTGCTGTTCACCACAACAGAAAGGCCCTGTGACCATCCTTTAACACTTGGACTCTGGTCAATGAGAACACTTCCCTACCTTTTCAAATTGCGAAGTAAATAGATCCTTGGGTTCCAGACCACCCTTGCATACATAGCTGGGTCTTTTTGGTTTTGAAAAAGACAGTCAGAAGAAACAGCACCCTTGGCTCTAACTTGCTCTCCATTGCTTGTGAAATGTACCCACAATCAGAACAGCAAATAACCTTGAAGAGCCCCAAAACTAGTGTTGTGACAGGGCTAATGGAGCTTCAAAAAGACGCTGGGTTTGACTGGTAACATCTCTATCAGTGCTTTCTCTGTTCCTATCTTGAGGACCCTTAGGTCTCTTGCCCTTCTTGGCCTTCTTTGAGCTATTCACAGTGACCATGAGGTTCATTGAAAATACAAACTGGGGCTGAAAATCAGGACTTGATACAAAGCACTGTAAAACACTGGATTTGATTAACGATTATGTGGGCGTAGCAGTTTATATTCTTAACTCAATCAACACACTGTCTCCTAATTCTGCCCTTTGTCTTTTGACAGGACTGTGGTTTAGCAGTAACTTGTGTTGATGAAAAATGAGTGTAGACGTGGCTAGTATGTCCCATTAGATGGGGGAGTCAAAAGCTCCTTGAGCTTTCTTCAGATTAGACTCTGTAGTATGAATGGCTACTGAAATTTTTCTTTTTCAGCAATCTTAAGTTTCTGTGAGTGTGGTTCTTGTTTTTAAGACGAATGTACAAGGTTTACCTCAGAATCTTACAGAACTGGAATAAATAATCCAATATCAGTTTTCTAAGGAATTTTTTAGATCATGCTTAATGCTGAGTTATAAAACAGATGTTGGCAAGTACAATGTTTTTTAAACTCTAGGATCAGGAGGATTGAAATACATCATGCTCTAAACCCACTGAGAGTATTCATCTCTGTAAAGGAACAGCAAAAGTTATTTCCTTATCTCCTTTGGGTTTTCCACCCCTAGGATGTTTGTTGAAACACTCCTTAGTGTATATGTAGGCCCCAAGGCTCTCATTTACTTACCCCTGAAGCCCCTCAGGAAAAAAATTGGAAGTCTTGCTTAATTTGTCCTACCTTTAATTCTCTTTTCTCCATCTTTTAGCTATCCCAGATTTTTCGAGCTATAGAGAACTTTCTGAATCTAAAGTCTTTTTGCTATGAACCAAATCAAATTAACAGACAACTTCAGCTTTATGTCTTTTTTTCAAGCAACACAAAGGTGACTTAGGGTCTTAACATTATACTATTCTGTTAGCTATAAAAAAAGTTGGCTTCTGATTGGCTGAAATGAGTTCTGTTGCTCCTTTGTCAGAAGTCAAAATTACCATGTTCTGGAATGTTAATCTGTGTTGGGTCAAGTGGGCCTAAAATTAAAACAGCAGCGATAGCACTGAAGTCACTAACAGTTTGGCCCCATCTTCTCCTCTCATAGAGTAAGACCATTGTCACTTATTTAGCTATTTTGTAAGTTACTTTGATCCTGGATCCTGTTCTCTTTCCAAGTCCACTTACCAATGAGGATATCATCATGAATTCCAAAAGTGTTTGGTGCCTAACTAAAGAGATGGGTATTTTTAAGAAATATCACATTTATTAAAGATATAGTTGTTTGTTCTTTCTAATTACTCTGAGTCACAAGTAACTGTGAAGCTTGCTGGATTTTTTTCAACTCTTTCGAATATTTAGGGTAGATGTGGAAGTAAGGAAAACTGGAGAGGGAACATTGATGAAATACAAAAATACGATAAATAGTAAGTATTAACAAACTATGGCATGGTATGATTTTATTCTGGGCTACTTTCTCCTTGCTCTCCTCATTTATCCCCTTTTCTAGTCTATACAACATGAGGAAGGGTTGACAATTCTTTGTTGAGATCTAATAAAGTTTGGAGTCATTTCAGTCCTCAAAGACATTGCTCATAAATTAACTTTTAATTTTCAGCATCCACACTGTGTAACACTGCTTATAAAATGGAAAAGTATCAAAAACACCTAAAAACAATGAATTAGTTAAAAAGTTCCCATCAACAATATTTTTGTGTTTGGAAATGTTGTGAAATAATCAAAGAACATTGTGTCTGCTGGGATGAGAATGCAGGTAGATATGATGCTACCCAATATTGACTAAAAAAGCAAATGCCTGAGCTGGAGGTGAGGGGGAGAGCAGAAACTGCACATCACTTTACTTCAGGTCAACGCCATCGCCTCCAGTGTTCTTGTTACCAGCACGTCCAACTTCAGTCACTAAATATGGGATATGAGTGAAAAGGTATGTAACATGCCAAGACATTTTTAACCTGAGAAATAACCTGGTGTTGCATCTTTGAGTGGAGAGCAGAGTCCTTTCAAAAGACTTTTCTGGCCTAAAGAATGAGCATTTTAGAACTGGAGGGTCCTGCCATGTCTTTCCTAATGTCTCTTTTCACTAGGGCCTGCCTAGGTCAGACACAAAGTAGATGGGATACTTCCTGATGAATCTTTCATTTACTATCCTGAGATAGGGATTTTTCTGTATTAATGTGCTAAAGTGAGGCACATCCAGAAGTGACCTCATCTGCAAGGTGCTACTTTTAAATTATCATTTGATTACATAGATCTTCAAAGACAGATTTTAATTACATCACAGACCTTTAAGAAAGCTTCACTTATTTGGAAAGATGTACATTATTATCTTAGTAATAAATATTTATCTGAATACATTGTTGGAAGATCTATCTATCTATCTATCTATCTATCTATCTATCTATCTATCTATCTATCTATCTATTGATCTATCGAATGCTAGCTTAAAGCTGCAGTGTTGGAATTACCATTTGAGACTAAAAGTATAAAAAAAGTCTTTTTTCTCCTATGCTCATATAGATTCCATCCCCCAGTGCTTTATTGGATCTCTATGAATCTTCTCAAAGTGGCTACATTTTGTTGCTCTATTGTACTTTCATTCTTAATGATATGCTTCACCACCCCACTCCTAGGATTTTCCAAATAGAATGGGTGAGTTTTATGTTTCAGACCTACAGGAAGCAGGATGAAAATCACTCTTTTCTAGCCACTCACATAGTGCTTCACTTTTTCATTCTATCAGATACATATTCCAATTGAAGATAATTATCCTTCACTGAAAAGCATCTTAAATTGCAATGCTCAAAGAATTTAAAATCCAACCATCTTTTTCTATTTAAGCTCTTAAATATTATGCATGTCTCACCTTACCTGGTTTTAGTGGAAACAAACTCTTGCTTTCATTTGATCTTTAGGAAAAAGAAACAACATGCTTCATTTTTTATATAGAATAAACCTTTTATTATAGACATGGATCAAAAATAAAGTTTTTATGTACATATGACATCTAGTGCAAATGAAAGGCTTATAAATACCATGGGTGGACATGTTGTCGGAAACAAAAGGAGATGGATGATGGGGGTTAGGATGGTCGTCCTGGAACTGCAGGAGGGGGTCTCCTAGTGAAAACAAAACATAACACAATAACAGAAAGAAAAACACAGATGCAGAGGAAGAAAACAATATCTAAATAATAAAATAAATCCAAATAAGAGCATGCAAAAAATATATAAAAAATATCCCACACAATTCAAATTCAAATAAGACAAAAAAACCAAAACCAAAGCATGCATGCATGCAGGGGAATGAGAGAACATGACATGGTAGAGTTAGCAGTTCCCAGGACTTTTCCTGCTACCAGCAGTGCCAGGTGCAAGTTATGTGAGCCCACTACAACATCTTACTGTTTTTGTGCCATGGAATGATAAATCCATGCAATCTTATTCAGGAGAACTGAGAACAAGACCAGATGCAAATACCTTTACAACTTGAGTATAATTCCAATTTTTGGCTTGTAGTTATTTCCAATGATTTCAGTAAATACGAACTCTCCAAAGGGGCAAGGGAGTTAATACAGAAATATGACAGGTGGGATATTTTTAAGGTGAAGGAAATGAGGTGTCAAGAGAGCAAATGAGCAATGTAATCACAATGCAGAAAATGTCAGGGGTTAATTTGGAGATAAGGACTTGGAAACAAGAATTTGCTCCTGATGTGATAGCCTTTGCAGGACTAGGGAAGGTAGAACTCTAGGTCTGGTCCATGGTGACCCCGGGATTAGTAGAATTTCCCTCTGTCTCAGAGTTAGATGCAACTGAACTTCTGGTTTATTCTGAAAGAGGTCCAGGGTAGATGAGGCTTGGTTTGCAGCATCCTTCTCCCTACCCCTAACCTGGCTTGCACCTTGCCAGGACCAGAGTCAGGCTTCATTATGACCTCAGCCTCTCTGCACGATTTGTCACTTAGAGAAGATACAGTAAACTCTACATGGCAGTGAACACCCCTGAAGTAGGAGGACAGGAAGCCAAATGAGGTTTATCCCACCGGTGCCCAGAGGAAGTCTGTACTTCAATTTCCTCTTTCTAACCAAATCAGCAATGAATGCAACATTATGGCAAATCATAGAACTCTGTGGTTATTTATTTTAGTTCAGTACCCTCCTCTCTGTGGGACTTCTTTGGCTACTTATCCCAGAATTCAACAACATACTCACTTCCATCTTACTCTGGTAACACTTCAGTGAGTGGAGCAATGAGGTCTACAAAAAACAAAAACAAAAACAAACTTCTTTTTCATCTTCAATGAGATATTAATGGAGCCAAACCCACAGGGCTATTTCTGAACTGTGGTAAACAACAATCTTACTTTCCCCCAAAGTCTATGACCAATTTTTCTTTTTCTGATTTAAGCTGGCTACCCTAAGGAGACCTTCCATCCATTTATTTAAATGATGGAGAACTTGTTATTGGTATGTAACCTTTCAACTGTGGGGTGGGGGTGGGGGAGGAGGGAGTGGAGGTATGAGGGTGGGGGAAGTTCTGCAAGCCTTTAGCTGTAGAGATCCAGGTAATGGGTATCCCTGGTGTTTTCATGAAGAAAGTATAATTAAATTCCTGTCAGGCTCAAAGAGATTTATCACCTGCTCAGCAAACAGAAACTATTTTTGAGTTCTGAAGGGGCTTTGGAACACTTTAATTACCTCAGCAGGGTGGGGAGGTGAGGCATTAAACTGAACACAAGTCCACAGTGCTGAAGGGACATTCTGTTAGCAGATGCCAAAGTACTTTCCTGTTTGGTGTCTAATCCAGAAACAGGATCAGAAACTTTATGTCTCAGAACATATTTCACTGACAGCTGGACTGTTTGCTTCAGACATTGGAGTGACCTGTATCTCCTCAGACAGCAACTTTCTTTGCCTTTTCACTTACCCTGTAGCTAACTTTCCTCTCCTTATAAAAGCACTGCTGTTGATGGCACTGTGTCTCAGAGTTCACTCTATCATGAATCTGGACAGCTGTATTTTTACTGTCCTGGTCCCTCAAACCCAAGATATTTTTCTGTTACTTAAGTAAGGCTGAGGTGCTTAAATAGCAAGAGCTATTTAATCTGAAATGTTAGCAAAGGACTTCAAACTATTGCCCTCTGTAGTAGGAAAGCTGGAGAGCTGAATTGCAATACAAGTTTTTAAAGCCCCTTATACTAGTATTTACCATAAAGCAAATCTACTGCATCAAGATTGCAATTTCAGGTCATGCTATCTTTCACTTCTTGAAAAATAACTTCATAGTAGAGTTGTTTGGTCAAAACAGGAAGATAAAGAGGCAGGGAATACTGGATATAGTACGTGGGCATAATTCATATATAAATGACTCAATAATTAATAATAATGATGAATTGCCCACATCCTCTTGGTTAGACCTCAACACTGCAATCTGGTCTTACAGTAACATTCCTCAGTCAAGATCCCTCAGAAGATCATTGCTATAAATCTTTTCTACTTCAGTCTCACAAACATTTCCTGCTTGCTTTCTTTACTCATCGTTCAGATAATTTTGTGTCCCAGAGCATGAAGGCTCAGGAAAATGAGACAAGAAAGACACTAGGAACAGGACTTCTCAAATCTTCCCTGGTGATATTTAATTTTGCATCAACATGTATTCTTTATAATAACACACTGGGGTAATGGTAATGTAATTAATTTAAAGGTATTCCTTTGTTTTGTTTTTTGCTTTTTGAGCAAGAGAGAGAAAAGGTAATACTTAAAATTATCCAAGCCCTCCATAAGTTCACTAGGATTCTCTGATTGCATGGCTCTAAGCAGCTTTTGTGCCTGTGTGAACTTCCTGCTCAGATCAGATCCTGTGACAAAGCACCAGGTCTCCAGGTTACTCCTACCATGAGAGGTCCAATGACTTTTACATCTGACTTCACCCAAGTTTATATTAGTGACAATGCATTCTGGGATAGTCACACTGATGCCTTTTCTCTTTGGCCAAAAGTTAATGAAGCACTTTCCTAAGGTATGCAATTCAAAACAACTGTCCTGTAAGATACTCTCAGAGCAAAGTACTGATGATCAAAAAGTCTGAGAAATACATAGACATTCCTCTCTCAGAGATTCACAGTGCAATCTGATAATAAAACTTCTGAAAAAAAATGTCATTTTTAGTCATCATTTCCCAAGTATATTTAATCAGGAAACCTTTGGTATATGTGCGTGTAAAACATTAAAATCTCATGGAATGCACTTTGGGGAACATTGAATTAAGGTTGTGGTTTTGCCAACATCTCTTGCATGCATTCCAATTATTAGGCTGCCCCAGGGTGAAAGAATACCAACAAATGGTCTTAAAGTGGGAATGTCACTAGGAAGTGGGGGATGAGGTCCATCTAGCCCAAATAGCAGATCTGTTTCTCAGGATGAAATTTAGATTCCAACAGAAAAACAGAATTGAGGAAAGAAATCGAACAGACATTACAATGATGCCAGAACAATTTTAAAACTACAAATGAAAATTTGTCACAAAGTCAAATAAGTTCCTTTAATTTTGGTAATTTCCACTAGAAACTTCTGAATATAGAATCATGCAGTGAAATGCGCACTCAAATACCCACACATAATAAAAGTGGACAGTATAACTGTCATCTGACTCTCTCTTCCAGTAAGATGATTTCTTTGAAGACATGTGGCTTTACTCATGAAAGATGTATAAATATGAGAAAGAAGTTACAATGGGTAAACACGAGATAATATGATAGTCTACCCAATGCATCTTTTTACAAAGAGCATGTCCTGGACACAGAGGGGGATAAGTCAACGTCCTTTCCCTACATTCATTCCCTTTTGTTTTCTGCTTTTAGATGTACCATGTGGGACTTTGAATGTTGATCAAGGACCTGCAGCTGAGACTCTTGTAATAGAAGAGTCTTTCCATATTCCCTAGAAACTTGGAACAAAGGTTTATGCACCTTCTGAACACACTTCAGATCTCTTAAAATGAGGGAAAGTGAAAGGGGTAATTTCTCTGCTTAATTTCCAAAGAATTAGCAATGCAAACTCAATTATTCTCAGTAAGAAAGGTCTTTTATGGCCCTAACATTTGAGAAGAGCAGTCTTCCTCCCTCTACTTCTTAGGGTTTTCCATGAATACTTCCTTATCAATGGCCAAAAGTTACAATTCTTCTTTGCAAGTGTCATTTCACTTCTGTTAGGTGTTGAAGGTTGAGGTCCTTCAATGATTTCAAATTTAACCTAGTCCAAGAATGATTTTTTAATCAAGAAATAAATGTCTCCCACTCTCTTGCCTTTGATCTGTCCCGTTTGCTTCCTTTAAAAATCTTATCTTTCCAGGATATAGGAAAAACAAGCAAAAGGCCAAGAGGGAAAGTTAAAACAAGCTACAACCAAACTAAATTACACAACTGGGGGTGGGAGAATGGGTGGGAGTGGTTAGGGAGGGGAGATGGTGGGTGAACCCCGGGGAATACAAAGATGTGAAATACATATATATATATATATATAAATTATTTTTAAAAAATCATCTTTCCTCAAATTAATAAGAGCAATGCCAAATGCTACTGCTCTCTACATTGGTAATTCAAGGCCAATCTGATCAAGAGTTACAAAGTTTTAGAATTCAAGGTCTTCCTGAAATGCACAGATATAACTCAAATACATACAAGAAAGAGGAAGGGAAAGTCCTTCAAATGTTATAGTTTATTTCAGGTTCAGAAATACAGCTTCACATTTTCACAACAGGTACATGTGACTTTGAAGAATGATACAGGATTTAGGAACTTGCTTCAAAAATTTCACTCACAGAGTCCATCTGTAAATCAGCATTAAGATATCCTGAAGGTGCCAAGAAGACAGTGGAAAGTACTTTGGCCCAAATTCATTAAGGAATCCACAGAGATAACAAGATTTTTGCTTTTACACACCCTTTCTTTGTACAAAAAGTAAGAGGAATTTGATTCAGAAAAGGGACAGAAAGAAACAGACAAGCACTACAGGCTGTACATATGAAATTAAACACAACTCAAGTAATGGTGGAATTTCTGGTTGGGAGCAAATTTTATCAGATTGGCAACAGACAATACAAGAAGTTAGACAGTAATTTTATCATAGTTTTTAAAAACATTACATAATGAGCAAAGTTTAAGGAATTCAAGGGTAAAAATTAAAAAGAAATACCTTGAGCTGAGTCATGTATAAAACCCCAGACCCAAAAGGTCAGAAGTGTCACCAGTACAAACAGGTCTTTAACAGGAGACTCTTCCTCGAGTTTCCTTTCTCTTGCTCTCACACATACGCACATTCTTACATCTATGTACAAATAGCCATGCATATGCTACATACATCTCAAAATACCCTTAATGTTTTACAATACAGAGCACCACATAATTTTAAACATGCCAACTAGACAGGATGACTTTAAATTATCTAGAAGACACATTTCAGCTTTTAAGAAAAGATTGAGTGATCTAGTGGCCTAATCAATGTTTCTCTAAAATCTATTTTCATTCACATTAAACTCTGAGCTCACAGCTAGTAGTCCTCTTGGTGAAATGATACAAGACTCCAGACTTGAGTCTTATATATTATCTTACTTCATTGAGTCCTACACTTCAGAAACCTACTAATAAGGCTTGAATCTGAATGTTACAGAGATTTCTGTCAATTTCAAATTATTATACAGTTTGCCAAATGAAAAATCTTTACCTGAAGAAGATGTTCTATCTCCACAGCATGAAGTAATGCTGTCCTTGCAATCTTTGAAGCTTTATTTAGAACAACCCTCAACTTCTATTATATTGCTGTATCCCTCTATTTTACTTTTTGACATTTACCATACAGGAAAAACAACTGTGTAGACCAGGTTAGCTTTTTATGGTTCAACTCAGCAATCCAAGAATAATTAATCATGCTAATCAGAAAACTTAAAGGTAGATTCCCAGATACATTTCTTCCCAAAGTCTAGGGGCAGAAGCAATTTCTTCTTAGGTAGTGGTACTGTGGCTTAGATATGAATGCCTATGGATTTTGCTTTACCATGTTGTCATGGCAATTCTGAACTTTGTGCCTCTCAGAATGAATACTATCTGTGGAAAACTGTCTACCTCATGTATGCTATCAGAAATGAACTGCTGTTATCATGTTATGGCAGATTTTCCAAAGTTACTTCTTGTTATTAGCACAGTTTAAAAAATATATTAATATCCACGGACACAAGCCACATGTATGCATATTCACACCCATACATAGACACATGTATACAAAACACATACAATTATATGCATGCTTGTGGCATTTTAACAAGTGCTTTTAAACCTACCTATCCAAAGGAGCACAAAATACATATACCTACACATGAGTGGATTTACTATGCATATATTGTATACATAGAGACACATGCATAGAAAATGTGTTTGTATACAGGAAATGTAAACATTTATCACATTGATACTAGGTCCCATTTCATATTTGAGAATTACAGCTACAATCTACAGTAAAATGTCATAAAATTAATCTATATGACTAATTTTAAATTATAACTTCAGAAGACTTATATCACAAGAACTAGTTTCATTATGTTTTGGAATACATTGAGTTTTTATCTGAATATATAGGCAATTTTCTAACAAACAGACCCTATTGCTCTTCTATGTTACAAACACAACTAAAAGCAATATTTAAGATAATCTTGGTAGGTGATTCCCAGAAATTCAATATATCGGTTTTAAATAATACTAGTTCAATAATCTGTCCACAGTTGAATAAATGGCTATTCCAAATAGTCAATAAGCATGCATGATGTAAGCATGTGACAATAAAACAGACTGACATGGTAAATAAATACATATAATATATTGTTCCAAATCCTAAGAACAATCTATGTATTGTTTTATTATACTAGACATGATAGGACTCCATCTATTGTGTAGCTAACATCAGAACAATCGGTTAAGAGGAAGTCTCATTATAGAGCAGAAGTGGCACAGGAAATACTCAGAAAATGCATTAAGCTACATTCCTGTTGTAAGCCCTTATATGAATGCTGCACTTCAAACTACACACATCATAGAGCTTCCAACTTTATTCACATTGATATCTCCCTTGAGCAGGATGCATATCCTTTGAGAAATGGGACTCATACTAATACTATGACAGAGGACTGCAGCAAACCGAAAATATTCTGCAATATGATTGCTGAAATTCCCAAGGAAGCTGGGTTCTACTAGAAATAACTTAGAAGTAAAATAGAACAAAAATGTACCCACAAAGAGAGACAATTGGGACAGTGAAACTGTGGGACTACAGTCTGAGAGCAAAAGCCAAAGATGACAAATGCCATTGTTTATGACTGCATAAGGTCAGTGGAAAGAAACTCTCCAATTTTCTTTGACATGGTTTGTGCTGATCTAAGAATGCCCCAGTGGTTATCCACAATATTTTCCTTTAACAGAAGGAAATTTTGAAATACAGCAAAACGCAAAACCACATTTAGCACAAAGCCAAACCCTGAAGTATATAATCCGTTAGCTGCCTATTTTAGAGAACTCAAGGGAAGAAGCAAAGGGAATCCTAAAAAGAGGGAGTTTCATGAAACGCTCTCACTGCATATTATTCATTTCACTGTAGAGGTTTACTTAAGAGATTTTCATTTAGCTGTGAGCCTGTGTTAAAATGCAGTATGTATCTTGTACATCCATTTGGTTCTCCAAGAGTCTTTTATTTTTCTTTCCTCCAAGGAGAAAAATAAGATATGAGAAGATTCAGGGTAGTGTTCTTTATATGACGACTTCTAATTTAAAAGATGAAATGCTCCTTTTGTAAATCTTATAGTCTCTGATTTTTGCCTCTGATAGGTGGGCTAGTTGCAACCTTTTAGAGTAAGTTCAATACAATGCCCTTCAACTTGGCAAGTTCTCTTTTTAATAATGGTTAAAAGCTTTTACCTCATACTTTATGGGTGTCTGCTGTGGGTATAAACTGCACAGGAAATTAAAGTTAACATACAAATCATGTCTGCTGCTTTCAGAGGGAGACATGTTGGTGAAATCTAAAGTACTTCTGTAGAACATGAACCAGTGTCATGAGAGGCCACTGCTTAGTGAATGCTCACTCCGCTGTCTGGGAACAGTTAGCAGACAAAATCCCACTTGGCTTCTGGCTGTTTCCTACATGCTAATCATGTGGTCCTAGGTAGTCCAAAGCTCAGTCTCAAGACTGAACTATTAACCCCTGGCTAAACTGTTTTTGTAAATTTTGGAAATAGTAGAAATTGCCAATTTTCTTTAGACCTGATTGTCTTAATGCTGTTCTCAGCAATGACCTGGATGAAGACCTGAAGTTGTACAACTGTAAAACCTGTGAGCTCTGCTCTTAATCATAGAGTCTCTGCTAAATGACTTTATGACTTTTCTTTCCATTTCAGGTCTCATTCTTTAAATATGATTAGCTTGACTATGGTAAGGCTCAAATTTTATTAATAAAGCCTAAAGTGGAGAGAAAGTTACATTATGCTTGTTTTAAAAGGGAGGATAGCTTTTTACATATGGGAATTACATATTAGCTTAGAAAGAGAAATACTTTCGCTCCAATCAAATAAATAAATTCAATAAACTGGTATTAGTGTCTAAGTGTAGTTAGTCATGCATTAAATTAGGTCAATATGAAAACAAATATTTTCTATATCAGCCTTCCCTGTAACCTATAAGAAGCTTAATATGTGAGTAAAGAAATTACATTTTCCCAGACACTTTTAGAGATGTGAAGTTTTGCTTCTTCCTTGACCTCTGAAGCTAATTAGTCAACCTACTGAGTTTTAACCAAGGTTTTAACCTCCACCCCCCTGCAAAGTTTTAACTTGCTGTTGAATATGCTTCTAGCATGAAGCAAAACTACATCTGCAAGAGGAGGAGCTCTCTAGAGCAAGCAATGCATTTACTTTTCCTTTGTAAATGACCTTGTGCTCTGGAAAAGTTTCTTTCTTAAGGAATCCTAATTTTAAAAAGTCATTTCCTAGTAGTCTCCTGAAATTAAAAAAGAAGGCAAAAGGTTCTAATAAATAGGTAATCATGGGACAGGCAGAAACTTTAATAATAGACAATACAATTTTTATCAGCCAAAATGGAATGTGGGAAAATAAATATATATGGCTTAGTTGGTGCAAGCCCATCACCTCATATCTTTTAAGAATTACATTTAATGGGCTACCTGAAGGAAATCTGGGAACCTTGCCCAAAGCAACTTCAAGCATATGCCAGAGCAGGGAAATGGTCCCCAAAGTGTAGGGTTGTGGTACAAATCTAACTTGGATCAATTCAACACAGAAAGCCTTAATGGTTCAGCAGTTTTCCAGTGTCAAACCCCCAAGGTCTGACCCATCTTGAGCAATGGAGATGAGTGATGAACGCATTAGTGAAACAGGTTACTTGCCTACTGATGTCCCACATGCGAGCACTCATGATTTACTGCAGCGCTTATCAAATGTGTTGCTTTCACATAACTCATTAGTAATTAATTGCCATGCCAGACACTTCATTTTAGTCTAACAGGGAGGATTCTAGTGGACGTATTATAGTGGGACGAGTTGGTGATGGGGGTGGTCTCCGGCTAGAAAGAGAGAAAGAGACAGGTAAAGAAACAAGTAGGCTAGCCAGAAGGCTGTCCCCAAGACACTGAGAACAAGCTAGCACGCAAGCTCATGCACAAACGGCCCATGGGAATGTCAGCTGTGAGGATGTCAACGTCAGATTCACCCAACATTCTGAACACAAATAAGCATTTTTTTATATGCAAATATTTCTCAAAACTGAAGTTATCCCTCTTAAGACTAACAGAGACATGAAATCATTTAAAAGCCACCTAAATATATACCCTGCATTTCTCAGTCAATAGTCTGATTACATAGAGTGAACTGTACTCTTCTGCCAGTCATGGTGACTCATAAGGTAATTCCACCTCTGAGAATGATGGTTCTTGAACTTTTACTTCCCTTAACATAAATCTTCCTTTCTTTCTCACTGACTGGATGTTAATCACCTCCCACCTCCTTTAATAGTGACCTTTTTAATTTGTTCTACATAGTTACTTCTAATTCATGGAACTCTAGAAAGTCAGAGATGTTAGATGTTAGAGAGCTCTACAAGTAAGAGTACACAGAGGAGTGCATGAGTAAACTGTAAGAGCTCTACTTTCTATCTTGGGTTCTAAACATTTTATTACTAGCAGTAGCACTCATTTTCTGGTGGGTAATGACATTTATGATAGCTGAGGTGGCTGATGATGATAAAAATCTCAATGGTGAAATAGTGCTATACCTAAAAATTTCCACATTATCAAGTAATACTATTTATTCCCTAAATTTATATTTATTTCCTATGTTTATTAACAAAATTTGTGTCTGTGTGTACTTGACTTTCTACGTAGTATTTTGGGAAATAATTTTGTACCCAATAGAAATGCAACAGATTCTGCCAATTGAGAACTTTCTCCTTGATAAAACTTTCCAACTAATTTTTTTTAGAAAGATGACTTCTGGAATTATGGTCAGGTCACAGAGTTTTCTACTATACTGAAAATACTACATTGATCTAATCAAATGTCCTTTCTCAGTTATGAAGAAGCAACATAAGAAAAATTAAAGAAGACAATGACGAGATGTTAGATTAGCCTAGTGCTGTGAAATAAAACTAGATGGTCGATGAAAAATCAAAGCAAAAGAGATCCTGTGGACTAACCATAAAAATACTGAACACATAAGCACAAACTCATAGATATTAGCAGAATTCCCTTTGCCAACAACACCTAAGAATACCTTAGAGGAGTTAGAGGAAAGACTGCCTTGGGAGTTCTAGTTTCACATCTCATATTAACCTTATTACTAAGCAGTACTCAGTTTTCAAGAGTGTAATCAGAGAAGATCTATAGGCACAGTAAAAAACAAAACCAATCAACCCCAGTTTGAGTCAAAAAATAAATCCTCTTCCTTTAGAAGCCTACTGGCTACCATGACTACTTTGAAGTGTTTCAGCAATTCCCAGCTGGAAAAAATTCTTTCTTAATTTCCGTTTTACTTATGCTTATGCAAAACACCTGCCCTTTTGTTAGTATATTGTTCATTTTCATTTAAAATGACCATATTTATTTAACTTACATTTTGACTCTTGAACCTGCCTCATTCTCTCCTTTGATGTGACGTGTCTAGAGGCCAGAGGTCACATCCTCTTAACTGGTTTTGGAGTGTGCAGCACTGAGAAATATGTTCCCCTTTTTCTAATGTTCATCTGTTTGGAACTGCTGGTCATCCTTCTAGGCTCCCCTCAGTCGGTGAAGTCTTCTCTGATTTCCCTTGCCCTGTTGTAATTTGCTTCTCTAGCATCTTGACTGTTATCCATTGGCAAGAATCACACTGGATCCTAATTAAGCTTATTATGTTTTTCCTATACCTGGAAATGGGCTGTCTTATTCATCTTCAGATATTTTAAGTATCTAGCTCAATACTTTACATCTGGTTACTGAATGTTTGATAGCTGAATAAATGAAAGTTTTTCTTAACTGTAAGAAACAACTTAAGAGCTACTTGTGCTATTCACGGTTGTGAGTATCACTATATCCATCCTCATCACGAATTATAATGCAAGCTTACCAATCTGCATTGGTTCCTTATTGGTTCTAGCAGTTACACAGATATACCAAGCAGGACAGGTCAGGGTCAGGGGGGCTGGGAGGCAGGACAGCCTCCCAGAAATCTTTACATTCTTTCTCTGGGCATTTCTTGACATTCTCTCCCTTTTGTGCTCTCTCATGCACCCTCCTTTTCCTTCCTGAGCTCTCTCACCCTGTGGTGATACTGTTCCTTTATCCTTTCCTCCCAGGCCCAGGTATGACCACTTACACCTGTGCACACCCATTGGGCCAGACATGTACAATGATGGGAAAGGTGCAATACTAGAGGTGCTGGTCATAGAAACCTGTGAGATGTGGACACAGACTAGAGATAAGCCTTAGACAAAGGAACACCTTTGTCTTTCTCATCCCCTCTGGCACACCAGAGATGGTGACTGATGGTGACCAGCAAGACTCTTTATCAGTTACAACAACCCCCTGGCATCTTAGGAATGCCTCACCCAAGAGACATGCCTTAGAATGATAAAAGATGTTTATTCCTATAGGTGTTGTTCCTCCTGTTACTGTCCCCAGATCCTGGGACCCCAACTTCTAATAAAAACAGACTTGGTCATGATCTCCAAGTTCCAAATTTGAGAGCTGGATTCTCTCTGATCATCATCAATCTTCTCTGTCTCATTCTTCTTTGCCACATGGGACTCATAACAGAAGACAATGAAGGAGAAAGCCTGACCAACTCATTTTTACTACATTGGTCTTTTCATGATACAAAGATGGGTTAGGAAATCATTACTATGGGGAAAAAATACAATCTACAGTGACATGAGGTATTTAGACCTTGGAAATTCTATCTATAAAGTGTTAGCTCAATTCTTTAATAATTACATCAAAAGAAAACACTAAACAGTGTTTCCCTGTCCTAAGGAAGCTTAATAAATAGTTACATAGCCTACAGAAACATGTTCTTAGTGATTAAGCAGTTACAGGTACGTGTGGGGGAATGACCAGAACTGGAACTTGAAAGAGGGAAGTTCTACTAGAAGATTCATTAATGGAATGGACGCAATTAGAGGATTTCATATTTTTAAAGTTGATCTCAAACTACAAATTTAATGCCAGGTGGGTTATAGTATATCATGGTAAACTGGATATTGTTCCATGTCTATGTGATAGCTTGGACCAAGGAATGCAGAAAGTAACAGAGATCAGGGTGCTCTTCTGATGCTTTTGTTCTTGGCTAAAATGTCACTTTTCAGCCTTCCTGACCATGCACAGCTTGCCTCACTTCATTATGGCTATGTATTTTATAGCACATAACCCTGTAATGACGTGTTTATTTACCAGATGATTGCCTGCAAACCAATAAATTCCTTGAGAGCACAGAGCACATATTCTATAGTTGTCACATGTACCCAGAATTTAGTATATGGAGACCAGAGATGGCAGTGAATACATAGGTACTCAGTAATGGATAAACAATGAACAGCTAAAAGGTGCCTAACCCAAGATTTTTGGGCATACTGGAACATAAGCCCAGGTTCAGGTAAAAAAGCCCAATGAGACCAGGAATGCAACACTCTTGAGATGTTTCTCAGAGGCTTATATTTGAGGCAGAGGGTTTATCTAGAAACAATCCTAGATGTCAAAAATAGAATTCTAGCCCTAGCTGACACTATGCCCAATCACTAACCCACGATTTTTTCAAAGTCTCAGTTTTCTTATGTAAGGCAGAGTAGACTCAGACTAGATGATCTGTTATGTGCCTTCCAGTTAGTGATACATTGCATATTAGTTACTGAACCTCTACCCTGTGGACTGTGTTATCCTGTATGATTTTAAAGAACTCAGAAGCTATCAGGGTGGAAGAGTGGGATAAGACAAGTATGCACGTGGTTTTACTATAGCACCCCATTTTAAGTAGGAGAAGTAGGGCAACATTTTGTAACTCAGATTGTATTCTGGGAAGCTTGAAAATATGACAATGTGGTCAAAGTAGGGGCAAATGAGATTCTGATTGTGGCATGTAAAACTTGGAAGGTGTAAGAGAATGTAAGTCTATACCAAGGTTGTAAGTAACTAGAAATTAAGCAATGAAGATTGAAGAGTTTGATGGTGGGGATAGAAAACAGGAAGATTTAAACACTCTGATGGTACAGTAACATCTCATTAATCTCTTTCCCATCCTTGGACTATGCTGATAGAATAAGGAAGGATAATATAATAGATAGTTCCAGAAAGAAGGCAAGGAAAGTGGTGGGAGAATTAAGTTTCTGCTACATGCCTAGTCTTTAGTTTGTCTAGTTCATCATCATATCTCAGAAACTGGCATAATTGCTGGTATTTTTTTCAAATAAATAAATCAGGAGAACCTACTCATTATGAGATCTTTAAAGGAGATCCTCAGACCCTGAACTGATCAGGCACACCATACACATGTAGTGGATTAATGGTTGACAGAATAAGAGATAACACTTCCAGCATGTCCTCTTACAATAATTATGATGTTGTTAAAATATGCCCAGTTTTAGATAAAAGTAACCCATACATATAGTAATTAAAACTTATAAAGAGCTCGCATACCCCATTCTTCTGGGGAAAATGAGCACCATTTTATTGCTAAAACAATAGTGTGTAGTCTGTAGATAAAATTCTATTAGAAAACAATTTGAGAGGAGCTTTAAGTGGTTCAGGATGAATTTTCTCAACAAGCAAAGAATCTTGCCAACTTCAACACCAGAAAGACATTTAGGTTTACTGTTTTAGGTTCATCTCATTGGTCCACTTCCTAACCATTCAAAGAGTTCCCAAAGACATTCACCTCATAAGACAGTTTGTTTTGGGCAAAGAGAAGTTATTTGTTTTCTACCAAATTCTTCTCAGTTGCTTTGTTTAGTGATGGGCTTCATTAAGAAACCCATTATATTGAAATGGGGCATCTTGCATCACTTAGCTCTTATTGAAACACTGTGTCGTGTGTGGGAGGTTTATGGTTAAGATGAGAAGAGACATCCAAATCTAAGGGAAAGATGCAGAAGTTGTATTTGTAGCTGCAGGGATGGATCATTTATACTACTTTGGACAATGACAAATTTTGTAAGAGAGTCAAATGCTTTTGCAGGGTGGGTGGCATCATTAGGGAGAACTGGCTTCTCTGATAAGAGAGAAGAAGGCATTATTTGTCTCATTGTCTTGTTCAATTCTTTTTTAAGAATAGAAGAACTGCTCTTCTCTGGGTTAGCTGCTTGTGAGCATTCATGATGTGAGGATTCAGGAACTGGGGCAAGTTAACAAACTGGTTTGGTGCAAAGGCATCTGGATTAGGGTGGAAAACATATCTTTCCCCCATTTCTCACTTCCAGTTAGTGTAACATGTCAATAGTTTGTTATTGACATGGCCAGGTCTTTTTGCCCCTACCCTTATTCCTCCTCAGGATGGAAAGGAGGAATGATCTGACAGGTAAAAGCATGAGTAAGCCCAGATCCACATGATTCAGTTTTGTTCAGCTCCTGGGCTAAAACCTAGATTTCCTGACTCCTAGTCAAGGATCCTTTTTATTGGGCATAACATTGGCAGGTTCTAAAGCAATGGTTCTCCAACTGGACTATGCATCAGAATTTTCAGAGGGCTTGTTAAAACAGAAGTTGCTGAGCCCAATACCAGACATGTCCTGCTAGTTCTCAGATGGTATCAATGTAGTTGGTCCTGGGACTGTGTTTTGAAAAACATGTTCTAAAGTGGAGTAAATGATTTTGACTTTGCTTTATTAGCAACTTAACTTACTTGCCAGGTAAACCCTGAGCAAAAGGAGAAAGAACTGAGAAAAAAATTAAGAAGGAATAAGAAATGCTTGTAGGAGGATTTTGGTACCTTTGGGATCAAAGATAGACAAAACACAGGGTCAAATCAGTTTTAGGTTTAATTTTATGAAGATCAAGCTGTGATAGTGTGGTAACTTCTTATTATTTGTCACCCAGAAGAATAACTACCTGCTAAGAAAAGTTTATGTCGGCTTATGAAAATGACAGTACACGAAGAAAGTAAGCATCTCTAAAGAGGTATTTCAAATTCTCATTTTTGGAAAGGTTTTAATTGCGGTTCCACCTAATAAATTAGGTGGAATCAAATTAAACAAAGGAAAAAGGAAAAAGAAAATCCAAAAAAAGAAATAAAGGTGGACTCTTCTAGAGGAATGATTCTTTTGTAAAGACAGTTATTTGCATGAAAAGCTAGGAAACAGCTTCTTTTGTATAAGTTCTACTTATTAAATATAATTTAAGAAACTGTAAAATATAAATGTTTCAAAAATTCAATCCCATATAATTACATTTAGGATCGGGGCAATCCATACATCCCAGGTTTCTAGGAACCATGCAAATTAGATATGAACTTAATTGTTAAGAACTTAATTGCTAAGAAAAAAATGAAGGATTTTGTCTACTCAATGATAAGAAGTAATTAACTTCTTTCTTTTGGCTATATCTGATAAGTCCTTAGACAATAAAACAAAAGAAACACAAAATTTATACTCCCTTTCTCCCTCCTCCCCTCTTTTCTATCCTCTCCTTCCTTTCTTCTAAAATTTTGAAATGCCTCTGACAGGGGACCCCTCTGTATTCATCTACAAAGCATCTCTGGATAAAAATGGCTTTGGAGGCATCACTCAGAGTTGGGAGTACCCATAGTATCTCCACGCAGGAATCTAAATGCTTAGTTTCTCTATGATCTTCTTGAGCTACTTAATCATATCATTTTTGGAGTTTGAGGCATCTTTAATGGTTTACCATCCAAATGATATTAGCAACTTCCTATGAACTACAGTACTCCTTATAACACTTACAGGTTCCACTTCACCAGCACAGGGAAATGTTCCAACCAGGCTTTGAAGGAATATGAACGAACTAATGGACCCAAGGACAAATCAGGAGCCTACCCATAGATGAAATGAAAAGACAACTATGATCTAGGGCTTTCTTTTGTGAGTGTCTGTTTCAAGAGAGCAGGTCATAGGACAGAGTATTTTAAATTTTAGTGTTATGTTTGTGCCTTGCTTCTTGTTTTCAGTATGTATTTAAAAAATATAGATTTCACAGAACTAGAAGGAATAAAGCTAAGTTCAGAAAAATGCTACAGTAGTCATGATTTTTTCCACAAAGAATACAATATTTTGTAATTTATTAACAAAACACTATAGGATGCCATCCAGCATATTTCGGCCTTTCAGTTTAGTGATATTACTGGCCAAGAATAGTTTACAGTAGATGTTGGAGAGAACATGGACTTGGAGTTCATTGAAAGGGTTTAAGGAATTCTCTGATTCTTACTACATATTAGAGCCAACACTTCTTTCCCCTGTGAAAATGAATCCATAATTTTATAATATATGTCAGTGGGAAAGTATGAATGCATTCATATTTATGGAATTTGAACTGAGAACATAGGGGAAGAACAGTTCACAATTTTTAGTCCATGGTATAAATCATATATATATGATATAGATCATATATCTGATATATATATCATCCTGCATAAATTTATCCCTGAGGTAAATGATAATATAATTTTCCTGGTCACAATTTCTTCATGTCACCTGAAAAAACATACTTCAATTTCACCCATAAAGATGGTAGGGTTATACCTACTTATGTGGTTGCAGCAAAATGGCAGCTTAAAGAATCATTTACCCACATTAACTCTGCTCAGTTTAGGATCGATAATATGAATTTTACAATAGCACTCATCCAGGCAGGGTGAATACAGCAGGAGAGAAATGTGCTCAAGTTGTTTATTAAAGTTTGCTAAATATTCTAATTCTAAACTAAATTTTAATGAAGCATTGCACAACTTTGTATTCTTTTGTTCCTTTTTTAAGTTTAATGTAAATACTGGGGCTGTACTATTAGAAGAATACTAATACAGTCATGAACCAGGAGTTTCTACCTGAGATGGGGCAGGAGAAACAAGCTAACAGAGACAGTAGTGGGGTAAGTGCTGCCTGTCATAGGATTATGTCTGGGGAGTTTCAGGGACATAGAGTCTCTGACTAGAGTTGGAGGGAGGATGGGGAATAGCAGGATTTCCAGAAAAAACAAGGAAAGTTGAGGAGACTGGCATTTCAGGAAGAGGAAATCGTGTGTGCAAAGAAAGCTGGAAAATGTTCTGTGAGTTTGAGAAATTAAATGCTGTCTTACTCTTTATCACTACTGTTGAAACAACTCGTTTCACTCCCTCCAAGTTCTATTTCATAAAACTGATAACTTAGGGGGTTTTTGGTTGTATTAAAATATGATTCCTAAAAAGCATTACTCTTGAGATTAACTTTTCATATTTCAGCCTCTGGTCTGTATCACCAACAAAAGATAAACTGGGTAGAGGAAAAGACTAAAAGATATGCAAAGAAGCAGAAAGTAAGAGGAAGATAGCAGTGAGAAAATTACAAAGAGCAAATGTGGACTTTCAGAGAGAGATACATGCACATGACTATTGAACTAAGTTGAATGGTATTCATTTAAGGATCTCTCTCTCTCCTCACTCTTCCTCCTTTCCTCCCTTCTTTGTCCTTCCTCTTACTTACTTTTTTCTTTCCTTCCTAATTTCCCTTATTTCCTCCCTCCCCATCTTTTCTCTCTGCCTTTCCCTCTCTTTCAAAATTCTCAAATAGATCTCCAAGAACTATAATGCTGTAGAAAGCTAATCCATTGATGGTTACTATTTGTAACCTGATTCATTTTCTTCTATCCTTCTTCCTCCTGCTCTTTCCCTCACTCCCACCCCAGGCACTAGGGAAGTGGCAAACCAACTCCCACATTTGGGGGACTGAAGGGAGGTTGGGAAGGAGAACTCTAATTCCTAGCTACTGGCAAAGACAAATTTCCCCTTCTAAGATGTATATTCCTTTGTCATCTCAAGTCAAGGAGAAAAGATAGGGAAGCAAGGATGGGGCAGAACACACTTGGAGACTAATAAAAACCGTAAAATCCATTCCTGCTTGGGAAACATGAAAAAGACATCCCTTTCTGAGAGAGAGTGAAAACCTTTCAGTTAAGCATCTGACTAGGGGCCTTATATCAGGAAGGATAAATTTGGAATTAGGATTACTAATGGGAAAATTATTTGATTTTTTAACAAACAAACAACAACAACAACAACAACAAAAAAAAAACAACCAAAAAACAGAACATAAAGGATCCGAGGATTTAGAGGATATTCGAGTTGCACCAGCATTTCACATCTGCCTGACCGTGACACCTGGAGATTTACAAGGTCAGTTTTAAATGTACCCTGTAACTTCTATTAGTCCAAGCGGCAAAACTGGAGACAAAGAGCCCAGGGTCCCTAGTGGCTGAGACGCGGTGTGCCAGCAGGAGGAGCTCTAACACGCTTTAGAGCTCACTTAAAAAAGAAAAAGTTGAAAGCAAACAGAAAGGCAGTGTGCCTTGCAAGTTGCCATGTCAGTGAACAAATATGTGACTAAGTCCAATAATACACTTAGTGCGAAGCCAAGTGATGATACTGGTGGGGACGGAGTGGCCCACATATTCTCCTTCCACTGGCCTCCTCATTTGGCGGCAGTTGGACTGGGACTGGGGCTGTGGTGTGAGCTCTGACCAAAGGCAGCACAATGCAGACTTCTGGACAAGTCCAGGAGTCCTTTTCCTCTTTAAGTGTCAGACTATTTCTAAATGCGTCTTTGATACTGGTTCAAAACTGCACTTTAAAGCGGACTTGTCATTGGTAGTTGAAGGTGCTGCAAAAACTCCTAAATGTTCCTTTACTCCATGGCTTGTGGGGCCTTTTTTTTAAACTAGGGAAATGCTGTGTTTGTAAAAATCGGTGCTAAAAGGGCAAGGAATCATAAGTCCCCTGGGCCACGTAAAGAGTCTGCAGAAAGAATTAGAGTTTTCTAACACACACACACACACACACACACACACACACACACACACTCACCAACTGGAACACAAAGAATCCACTCAGGGAAACAGTGACAAGTATATGAATTTAACAGTTATCGGGCTTTTAGGGTAAGCCTTTCCATTTTGGACACTGTTGTGGGAGCAGAGCATAGGGGGTACACAGCAGAATAGGAATGATTTAACCTGAAGGAAATTTTCAACCAAGTCCTTTTTCATCTCTCGCCAATAAGAAGTCAAGCTTTTTGTTTTACACCTTAATGGTATGCCCACATTTTAAGTTTTTATACAAGCTCCTATAGAAACTTTAACTAGACCAATTCAGACCAAGAGTCACTAAATAAAGCTAGTCTAGACGGAAAAAGCTATGAAAACCATATGTCTTTTAGGCATCTGTCTTGCAAAAACTGCCATCATCGTGGAGAAATAGTTCACAAATATGCTTTTAGGAAAATGCTGCTGTAATGACCAGGAAAGCTGAGCTTAAGAAGACCCTGGGGCTATAAGGCAAAGGGGGAGCAGAATACAGCCACAATATTCCTAAAGTGAAAGCTCTTGTTTCTATATACATGTGTTTGTAAACATCACCGAAAAGACAGGCAAAAGCAGATATGATTTATATACCCAC
This sequence comes from Uropsilus gracilis, assembly GCA_004024945.1. Lineage (NCBI taxonomy): Eukaryota > Metazoa > Chordata > Mammalia > Eulipotyphla > Talpidae > Uropsilus > Uropsilus gracilis. Next base: position 29,551 of record PVHY01009602.1, read on the forward strand.
TCTTCTAAAAAGGATCAGAAAAGCATGCATGTCTTGTTCCTCCTTACTCCTAGACAACTTTAGAACCAAAAGAATCTCACAGCACCTCTGCTCTCACTCGCAGAAAACCATTTTGAATAATGTGTGTGGATGAGGCCAAAGGGACAGAACATTTTCTTCTGATTAATACTTCATCCTGCTGGCCTGCCAAACATGACCAGAAGGCAGGTGTTCCACAGAAGAACGATGAGGAGACTGTCCTATAGATTTGGGAATAAGGTCCAAATGAAAAATGAGGGCTATCAGAAGGGATCCATAGCAGACATGTGATAAAAATTCAATTAGGAGAAATGTTCTATAATCTTGCTGCTATTCTGTTGCTTTCTGGATGGAAATAATCACCAGTGTTATGTTCATACTCTATCTACATACCTTTGTCTCTCAAAATGCACTGCACTCTGTATTTAATCCATAGAGAAAAATAGGAATGCATACCACTTCACTGAAAAATAGCATTTTGGCTGAACATTGAACAGTCTATGGAACCCATGGAAGTATTTATAAATTCCGATGATTCCTTGAGATGCTCAGGAATATATGACTGAGGTTTTTGGAGAACAATGTAGTAATAATGGTTACTGGTACAAAAGCTCAAGGAGTTGTATGGTTATCTACAAGTCTATGAATGAACAGTAGATAGAGAAAACCGTAAGAAGAAGCAAATCTAAGATATGTAATTAATCACACATTAATGTTTTATGCAAAAGCGAGGTACCATCTTTAAATGTTAACTCAAAGACATCATGTTTTAGAATGAATTAATATGCTTATTTAAGTATCAAGATGATAATGGTTAATTCGAAATATTAAAACAAGCTAAGCAACCCTATCAACATCCTTTGGTAAAGATGCCAAAACTGAACCATAAGTCACTTATGTAAGTCAATCAAGTTCTACTGATGAGTCACAGGGATTTTTCCGACCCATTAATTTTAGTTCTGACTGTTCTGATACTATTGTTAGAAAGTTACACATTTTCTTTCTCCCCAAAGATATGTGCAACATGGGATTTATTTCTAATTTAGATCCAAATATGTGGTGGGAAATACTACAGTGGTTTCTCCAGTTAACACATTTACTAATGTTTCCTTAATTTTTCCACTCCAAGAGGTAATGATTAAGGTAGAATTTGGCTTACATGAACTTTTATTTTAGTTATTAAAATATTTTCCAATACTATGAAGCAGCAAAAGGAAATTCTAGTTGTTTTAAAAATAAGTAGACATTTTCCTCAGTTTTTATAGCTTTTCCTCTAAGAATACTGACCTAAAGGTAGAACAGTGTATAGACTTTTATTGAAGGCCCTTGCACATAGAATTATGGGTAGATTTATCTGAGGGGAAAATTACATTCACTCTTAAAAATTGGCTTTCAGAATAAATCCTAATATAAACTTAAAAAAATTACCCATGGCAAAGAATCTATCTCACATAAGTATCCATTCCCCAGTCAAATAATTTCATTTTAGACTCTCTGGGCTGCAAAATAACTTTAAAAGTCTTTCTCATTTCCTTCTCTCATAAAAGGTCTAATTCTAGATGAATATGATTAAACAAATTCAGATAATGTCCCATGGAAACCTGAAACCAAATACAGGTAGTAATTACAAAGTGTAGGCAACTGGTATATATAATTGTAAAATAAGATCGTTTCCCACAATCACATCAAAGTCACCTGAAGTCTCTCACTGCTTCATTTCCTCTATGGGAGTTACTGTGGTAGTATATCTACTTGGTGGTGTTTTTTCACATTATTCACCATCTTGGTTGGTTCCTAAGCCTATTCCAGAAGAGGCAGAGAAAGAATGAATTTCTAAAATTTCTATTAATTTGTACTACTTACTGGGTTCCCATAGGGGCGGTAAGAACATTATCTATATCTTAACCTATTTTTTTCAGTGTATAAATTCTCAATGAGGGGAAATGTTGATTTTTTGAAGACCTGGAATTCTCTGTGTTTCTAAGTTGAAGTCAACAAGGCACAGTCTGGTTACTAGCAAGGAGTGACTGAAAATTTTGTTATTTGTCATTTTGATTAAGCAGGTTTTTTTTTCCTTCTCCTTGACTGGAATGTGTCCGCTCTACAAATCACAGGAGCTGATAATTTTGACTGGAAAACAGGAGCGAATATTTGCTACTGTTTATGGGAATAACTTTTTAAAAAGTATTCCGGAAATCAGAGCACATGTTATTGTTGGTTTTGCCTATCATGTGACTCTGATGCCTGAAAGTGGCCAGAAAGTAAAGAGAGTACTGGTTATGAAGAGGCTGCAAGACCTTGTAGCTTTGGACCTTGCACCAGGTAGGAATTCTTCTATTTTTGTTCAGAGTAGCCATATAATTTAAACTGCATCTAAATACTAGTAATATGGCATCAATAACACACGTAGATTCTTTCCAACCCAATGCCCTTCCAACACTGTCCCTCCCTCCCTCAGCACTTAAAAAATAATGGCCAGACTAAAAGCAGGCAACAGCATTTGGTGGACCAGATGGATTTCATTTGGCAACTAAAGGGTGTAACTATGCGTTAAGATTCAGCTATTCCTCCAGACAACAGTTACTAAGTTGCTTCTAATAAGCTTAAGGATTTCAGTGTCCCCCCTTTTAAATTCTATGTTTAAACAGTGATTAAGTTATGACAAGCAGACAAAAGTCATCAAGCTCTCAGTTAAATCTCCTACTCCTTTCTCATGTTCCTGGAAGTAGGCATTGAAACACATTCTGAGTAAAAGATGCGACATTCACATTATCACCTTTCCTTTCCTCTCTGTTTATTGGCTAAAGCAACTCCAGTAAGCTAAATTTTCTTCTAATCTTTCACAGTGACTGATAAGTCAGGGGGAAGGAAGAAGCACCCAGCCGCCCATTCTTGTAATTTGCTGCTTGGATAAAATTTAGAGGCACAAGAGCCATGAGTCTCTGAAGTCACTGAAAAACATGCCATCTAAACATAACTGTCTGGACGTGAAGGTTTTCCCTGGAAAATCATTCTTTTCTTAGAGCGAAGGAGACAAAAGAGGACAGTGAGGAAAGAGAAGCACTGGCTTGTGTATGTCTACAAGGCTGTGTGCCTGCCTACATTGGATGGGTTTTGTTTTGTTTTTTTTCTTTTCTTTTTCTTTGAGCTGACATCAACTTGTATATAGGAACATTCAGCAGATTCCAACTGGTGACAGTTCACTGCTGACTGGCCACAGGAAGAATAATAATCTTTCACTGTGCATTTTTCACTGGTCAGTGGCTCTTTTGCCAGACTCTGGTCTTGGCTTTCTTCCCCTATCTATCAGGTGAAACGCAGGGCAGAGCTAGGCACTCTGAAACTCAAGAGAGGCTGTCCTTGCGATGGTTAGAGCTTAGTGACTTAGAGCCCAACGAGAACAATGACAGAGTTATTTGCTATTATTTGTCATGGGGCATGGGAGCAGTTATGTCTGGTTAACTTAATGCCAGTTACCACTGGTCTCACAGCAGCATATTGTTACATTTAGTGCTGCCCGCCCGCCCGCTGCTGTTTGCATTCATGTTGCTTATGCTTTGCCTCTTGGAGAGCCCTTCTCATTCTCTTTGTTCTCTTACCCTCCTGCAACAGCACTGTTTTGGAAAGTTAGAGAAGGAACACATTGAAAACAGAACGGCAATCTAAAGTCTACCTTGACACATCTGCAAAGCTCCTATATTTTGATCTCCAGAACACTTGCAGTTCTGTCTCTGGGTCTCGCCTAAACAGACTGCCAGTCATCTGTGCTGTGGCAGGATGGAGATGTTTGTGTAAAGTAGACTCAAGTTTGCTAGACCCAAGAAGGAAACCACCAGATTAATTTTACTTTCACTTAAACCAGATTGAAACCAAGACCCGAAGAATGAAAAAACTTTGACATTAACCATTGATTCACCTCAGTGAAATATTATGTTACAACCAGAACCGTTGTGGAATTGCAATGATTTCGATGGGATATTTAATTGAAGGGCTTACATAAAGTTGGACATTTTATTTAGTGAAAAGCATGGGATCAAATTTCTATTTTCATTGAGATATATTAAACATCGTGGCAACTTATATTAAACCTGAAACAAATCATTAACTACATTCCAGTTTCAGTAACAAATGTAACAGTAGCCTCAGAGATGGCTGAAGTATTAGGAATCCGAAAGACTACCCCAAATTGTTTCTATTCTTGGCAGCTTTACTTTAAGAAAAGTCTTTTGCTTAAATTTCGATCCAGTTGCTAAAAATAAAAACTAGCCCCTAAAAAAAGAGAGAGAGAAAGAGAGAGAATGTGATCGAGCATTTATTTGTTCATTAAAGGAGAGAGATGGTGAGGAAAATAGAAAGCTTGTGGCCCAAACCAGCAGTCACAGGAGGAATGCATCTTTTGTCCAAATGACACTCAGCTGCTAAAAGAAGTCATACTCTCAGAGGACTGTTGAGTATAGAGTAAGTCAGGAGGTTTCCAGTACCCGGTTTCAGGGTAGTCAGACACTGGCTAGTCACACAAGTTGTTTAATTGTCCTTGTACACCTGAACCCATGGCTTCAAGGCTCAGCAGCTTCATCCTTCATGGCACCAAACCTTGATGTTAGGGATGCAAAGACATACTCATAAGAATTGTGGGCTTATCCTTACTAAAAATGTGGGGGACTGGCTGCAAATATTCAAATTTATCCCTAAGTGAAAGGGCTTCTGTACTCACTGTGAATTAAATCAACATATAAACTACATAAAGGAGATACTGCACAGCAGGATATCAAGATCAAACATTTAAAACAAGATTAAAGTGAATTACAAAGAGAACCCAATGGCTTGTACCTTTTTAAAGGAGAAAACAGAAGGCCAGGGATGGTCTCCTTATATCGATGGGTCTATGAGTCTTTTGTCATCTTTAGTTTAATGATAAATTACTGATAATGGAGGAATGTGACAAGACTCTCAAAATGTGCCATAGAAAGTCATACCACATATGTCAGGGAATAGGCCTAAGAGGAAAACCCTCAGTTAATGCTATTCTCGATGGTCCATGTCATGAGGGATGCCAGGTCCACTGTGGGGCTTAGCAGAGACTCATTCATTGTAGGCTTTCTTGGTTTCCATATTATGTTTCTGTCAGGTGGATGAACTGGGATAATGGGCAAATCCTCTCCCATGACATGGTATTGATGTTTTTAAAAGACACCATCAGACTTGGTAACAAGGCTTATTAAAAGAAATTCCTTCTATTCTTCAACGTTTTTTTCATAAAAGTTGGATGATGAAGTAAATGAAGCTTGCTTTTGCTTGGAAAGAGACCCTTCTTCCCATCCATATTCCCTTTTGACCACTGCAAAATAACTTAGTCCAAGGAAAGGGGAGAGGAAAAATGAGTGAAATAATGCCAAAGTTGGCTGTTGCCAGGAAAAACACACTCTGATTCAGTTAATTTGTTCTGTTAATGTCAAAAGCTGTGATTCCCAATTAACTAATTTTAAGAAGCTGTAACTGAAAATAGCTACATCAGTCCTAAAGTTAGTGTTTGATGAAGATTAGAATCTTCAAGTAAGAGAGTAGAACCCCTAACAAGGTCTGCTTAAGATCATTTGGCTAAAAAAGAACATGATTGACTGGGTTTTTCGAAAAGAGTTTTAGCCCCTTTAGAGAAGTTGAGTGGGGGTGAGAGGGGATGGGGCAATCCAAATATTCTGGCAATAGAAAATGTTCCACAAATCACAGATTTGTGTTCACTCAACTTACTCATGTCAGAAGCATCCATTCTGGTGACTCTCTCTGGGAAAAAAGATGCTCCCTTAGTTCAGGTGGAATTAATTAAAACAGGCACAGAGTTTGCAATATTTCTAGCTTCTTCACCAAAAGGCTCTACGTACACAAACCAGAACATCTAAAACTGCTGAGAAAAACCAGGCCAAAACTCACTTTACCAGCCTCTTTTCTTCCTCTTCCTTTACACACGGAGATGGCAAGATCTAATAATAAGACTGTTTTTCAAAGAGCAAAATGCTCCTGGCTCCTGTACTATTGACTGCAAATGTTTCCATTACCTCTGATTAGGGTTAAACTAAAAAAGGATAGGTGTTCTTTAAAAGTCATGATCCTAACTTGCTAATGAAGCCACGACTATCCCAGAGGAAACTATGCACAGGCACATGCTGTATGGCAGAATCTTTTACCTCTGAAAGTTCAGTAACTGCTTTTGTAATATTAAAGCCCACAGGGAGCCGGCGGGACAAGGCTTGTGCTGTCTTGTCACGTTATGAGTTTCTGGTTTCAGATAAAAGAGGAGAAAGGCCCTTAAGAAAGCAAAGAACTTGAAAAAATCAAACTTCCTTCTCGGAAAGCTAAGGGTTGTTTTCCTGGAGATGATGGATAATGGCATTTCAACTTTTTTAAAAAAGTTTTTAATAGAGAAAATAAAGGCAAGTCACGGAGGGAAAAGAGAATATATAAATAAATAGAACAAGGTGAAGTTTCAACAAGAGTTTCCTAACTTTCCCCCCATCTTTCTATCTTTGTCTCTTTCTCTTTTTCTTTCTTTCTTTATTTCTTTTTTTTTTTTTTTTGAAATCTTAAACCCCATTTCTGGCTTGCATTTGGTAAAATTCCTGCTCTGGCTTTTATTAAAAACAGACTTTATGCGGTCAGAATTCTCCATCTAAAGCTAAACTTTAATAAGCATAAGGATCCTGACAGAGTCTTTCTTGCTTTCTCTCAGGTGACACCCGCTGCCCCTCTCCCCCCCCAGGGATTTCCCTCCCAAGACGCTGAACTGGCCCTGAAACTTGAAGGCTCAGCACAAAACAACCAACTTTCCTCTTTTATTCTGAACTCATTTCTGTTTTACATTTGAGACTCCTTGCAAGGACAGATCAAGTTAAGTCTGGCTCTAACTTAAGAATATTCTAGAAATTCCGAATAACACAACTGTTGTCCTATAAATTCCCCAGTGCAGGCAAGGTTAAATCCAGTGACTACAGCTTATGGCTACTGACTCCTGCCAGGCTACCTTCTGTGTGTGCGCTTGGAAATAACAAGGGTGACTCCACCCTGCTTAACACATCAGTTCAGCATTCAACAGTTGATTTCTTCAAGGCTATTGGCAAGCCAGCTTATCTGAAACTAAGAGGTAAAGCAGCCAAGCGAGCAGGCAAGACATGCAAGTTCAACCCCCAGGACAGGCACCACCAGGTTGCTCTGGTTCCTTCTTACAGCTAAACAGACAAAAGATTTTCTTTCCACCCTCAACTCCTTTTCCAGTGTCTCCACACCTCCTTGGCACATGGCTAACACTTTCCCAGTCAATTTGGGGTTTCCTAGGACAATAATTGAATCTTGCTTTAAGTAAACCTCAACGCTGACATTTATGTTGTGTTTTTGCTTTACTTTTTTTTTTTTTTTTCCAAACAGGGAAGGGAAAATCTTTTGAATACTGTGGCACAGTGGTTCTCAAAGGAAAGAGAAATTTATACCCCCTCTCTGGCCATGTCTAAGAGATTTTTAGTGATCACAACTGGGAGACTGCAATTGACATATAGTGAGCAAGGACCAGGAAGCTGCTAAAAATCCTAAAATATTTAGGATATCCTGTACATTCCTCCAAATGTCAATCATACCGAGCCCAGGGTTGAGAAGCCCTGATGTTCTAGATGGGAAACTAATCTGGAGTCAGACTGCTTGAGATTAAAAAGCCCTGCTACACTGCAGCCTGGGTAAGTAGCTCTAAGCAACTAAACTGTGCTTCATCTATAAAATGGATAATAACCTCTCTCCCCGGGCTGATGTGAGCATTAAATCAAAAATGTGCCATGAAAATCATGGGACAGAGAATAGCACATATTGAGAGTACAATAAATGTTAGCTACTGATTTTGCTATTAGAAAAAAGTATCGTTTTGAGAGTACATTTCTCCTGTTGGATAAGGACCAATATGATGATGACAGTAGGCATCAAAGTCTTACAGCTCATCAAACTCTTTCAATTATCTCAGGTCATATGAATTGGGCAGCAATCTTCTTGAATTTGCCTCCATTTCATGGGGGGGTGGGGGTGGGAACTACTAGTTTGATTTAAATGAGTTGCCCAAGGACTGTGGAAAAACCAGGTCTTCTAATTCCACATCCCCTGCTGTTCCTGCCATACCATCCTTTACTCACTAGTTGAACAGGCCCTTTCTCTTTACACCCAAAACCTGAAGGTTAAAATAAATGTTAAGCATGGCTGTCACCAGGTGTGGTGACTAGGGGTTTCCTGGGTGGGTGGGGTCAATTTTCTTTAGGGTACAGGTAGAATAAGATTTCCCTTTATGGATCGTAGAGATATTTTAATCCTTTGAATGGAATTTATCTTTTAAACTGTCTGTAAATGAGCTAATTTTCTTTCCTTTTTAAATTTCTGATTTTGAGGGAAAAGTCTAATTCTATTTTCAAAATTCCTAATTAAACACATATATAGTTTATCCATGAATGGTGGAGAGACTGTAACCCCTACAGTTACAGTCTGAAACATACAGAAATATATGTTTCAAGGTCTAGATACCAAAATTCATTACTAAATTCTCAAATACATTTAGTGACTACTACACAGCAAATCTGGTTTGTGTTAAAAGTAGCCTGGCTTAATGGACTAGATTTTTTTTCTTTTAATTCAGTCTACATTAAGGTTAAATCATGTTGGGCTTAAGGGTCAAAGCTGAGAGGGCAGATGGGTAATACCCCTTGGAAGTTGGTCGGTGGTTTCTAGGATTCCTTTGGTCACAGAGCAGGCAGAGCTCAAGCTGGTGATAATGTCAGGACCTGTGAGCACACAGCTCACATCTGCCCGGTTGTGGGTCTCATTTCAAAGCTCTCCCTCAAATTCTACAAGCAGCTGCCAACCTGTCAGTCATTTGGACCCAGTTTTCTTTGATCCCATTTTGTTTGTGCCAGTTGATCAAGGAGAGGTTTATTATGACCACATACTGGTTTTTAAATGGTGTCACTGGCTCAGCAAATTTCCCGTGATCCTCTTCCAGGGTGAAAACTTCAAACATGGATGAAGGATACTACCTTTGCAATTTTTCTCTCCCAATACATTTTTGTCTGCCTTGCTATGAGAAGAGAACCGAAGAGCAGTTCGCCGTCCCCGCTGCCCCCCCCTCCATCCCCCCCCCCCACACACACACACTTTCAGGAGTGCACAGAACACTTACCTTGGGACACTGGGTGGGGCCCTTGTAGGCCGAGAGGGAATTTGAGGAGGCGCTCCAAAAGAGTCGCTGCTACTGGGGAATGGGGGCAATGGGCCCGGCCGGAATGGAACTGGGGGTGCCCCTGAGTGGGGGCCGGGAGAGGGGATGGCTGGAGCAGGTCCACGGCCGGATGTGGGCCGAGGGAGGGGAGCACTCAGTGTCGGCCTCCTTTGGTTGGTGGGACTTGGAGGGGGTGACCTGGGAAAAGAGACCAACAGTAGTTTGCCTTCTCTTGCTTTCTGTCTTAATTGATCTGTAAAGAAATATCTGACAACTTCCTGGCTGCTTTTTCAAATTTCCTTTTTTGACTAAGTAACCCAGACACGTATTATGGACATCAAAAGGTATGAAAGGATAAATGGTGAATGGACATTTCTCTCCTTAACTCCTCCCCTCTTGGAGATAATAGTGGTTTCTTGTGTCTCCTTTTTAAACTCTGCACAGTACTTTCTATAACTCCTATTTTGTACATAATACTCCACAACATTTCCACAACTCACTCTTTTTAAACTTCACATTGCTTGAATGGCTTCATTTCAGTACTTACAGACCCAGTTTAGCCCTTTTAATGGCTGTATAACATTCCACTGGAAGGACCAAAAGGATGTGGTATGCTTGTCTTGGAAGGAAGTTGGCATCACTGGACTCTCACTCCTGAACGTAAATGTTTTTCTCCCACTTTTCTCTTTAGGTTAATACTACTTCAGAGACACATGCTCAGAAAATGAGAGTGGACAAGCTGAGAGACTGCCCACCCCTACCTGCGGGAGTGCTGTATCCAAGAATCATCCACAGGAGGCGGTGCAGGGGTGAAAGTGGTGGCAGTGTTGATGTCGCCAATGATCACAAGGGCTTCTTTCAATGCTTGATACATTCTTAGCATTTCATCCCTGCGCTGAGCCTGTTCAGCAGATTCCTCCATCAGAGTATTTTGGTCCTCTGAAGAATACAACTGTGCTAGGAGCTCTGAATTTATGAAGTCTTTAACCTGTCAGAACACCACAGAAAAGTAAAAGTGGGAGTGAATGGTAACTGGTTTGGAGTCTATGGACAAAGTCCAAAAGAGTCTGTTTACTCTTATTTTCTTCATTATTCTTCTGATCTTCAGTACTAGTGCCAGTTTCCCCTATGTGGTTGTACTGTCGCTGAAGGATAATATGTATTTGCTGAAAAGAGGTCCTAGTCCTACTAATATCAGAACAGGCCATGTTGACTGCAAGCATTTCTGTAGTGTCACCCGAGACTACTTGGCTCACAGACATGGAAAGCTTCCTTGGAAAGAGACCCTGTGATCCCCTCCTCAGAATTCCCAGTCCTTTACCAAAACCACTGGAGTACTGTTATCTCTCTGGGTTTCAATGTATCTAGGAAATGGAATTGGCACTGGTAAGTGAATATTTTTAAAATACAGCAACTGATATAATTATGCAAGTTGATTTAACAAAAGCAATGTGATTTACTCTCCTCTCTAAAAATTTACAATAGAAGCCACTTAGCAGCGATGAGGGCCTATGTGAGCTTGCATAGTTAACTGATCTATAACACAAACTGAAGGAATAATACCTGCAGGTCTTAGGGGAGAGGTCAGCTGGAGCAGGAATGAGAGAGATGGGTATTATCTGCCTTATTTCATCAACTCCAAGACACCATTGATTTTACGATATGTGATTACATGATGTGCAATTAAGAATGAATAACATCTGCAATTAAATTATGACAGAATACCCAGATACTACCAAATGTGAGCTATAACTTCACTTCAGAAATATTGTGAAGAAAATATGAATATCAATGTCCCTAGTGGCTTCACAAATTATATGACTTAATACCTACCTCTTACTGATGAAACACTATTATCCTAATTTTATAGATAAAGAAATTCAGAAGCTCAGAGAGTATAAGTAACATGCCCAAAGTCAGACAGCTAACCCAAAATCTGGCTTCACTTCCAGTGTTTTTTTATTACCTCACTACTCAGCTTTGATTGAAGGCTTAGATGGGACAGTTTCTCTTTAAATATCATTATTTCACAGTGATGCAGCAAGCATAGCAATGAACTTAAAAATAAACAGGAAAAATTAACCATCTTTGATTTTTCAGTTTTTCTGTATAATGAGAAAACTAACACTCATGTAGAGGTACTGCTATCTGGAAGAAAGCCAAAGACAAGCATGTTTGTTACATACAAATTCAGACAGACAACAGAGCACCTTGAAGATGCTCAAGTTTCCTGGGTGGAAGTAAAATTTGTAACTCGGAGATGACAAGCAAACACATAGCTCCACCATTTTTTAAAGGTATCAAAGCATGTTAATTCTACTAATCAAAAGGGCCCAGCTAAATCACAGCCTCACTGGGGAGGAATAAAAAGTGTTTTCTGCACATGTTTTGTAAACCAAGAGGGATTCCAATATGGAAATAATCCAACACAATGGTGTATTTGGGGAATGTTCTTGAGGAGTGGAAGGTTTCTGAGTAGTAGTTGTTGGAAGATAAATTTGATCAAGTAACCTGGGGCCATGGTGAAAGCTAGGAAGGTGAGGAAAAGTGTTTGAATTTGATCTGCTTGGCAATGGGAAATCATGGGAGATTCAAGTATAACAATAAAGGAGCTTTAATAATGTGGCTGTGATGGAGAAAGGGTGGAGGAGTAGATACAGAAATAAACATTATGAGACTATTGTATAGGCCATTTAATGAGATGTAAAGTGTTTTATCTAACAAGGTTTTATGGACTAGAAAACATGGACACATAGAGATGATATTATGAAGGAAAAGCCAACTGCACTTGGTGCTACTTTCATGTGAAGGGCCAGAAAGACATGAACAATCAGACATTTCAGACACTGGACTTTGAGTGAGTTGCAGCACACACACACACACACACACACACACACACACACACACACACACAAAGTCAAGGTAAAAAGTCATCTTTGGAGGAGAGACAATAAATTTGAACTAAAGAATGATTCATTCTTCCCCTCACAGATTTATTCACTTCTAAACACACTTGCACATAACTAAGGAGTCATAGACATTTGCACAAATCCTCCGGTGTTGGATGTGTGTGTGCATTTGGATAAATGGTGCAACTCAAATTCAAAACCAGACAATTTTCCTGGCAGTGATCATCAGCTGGGCTAAGCTCTTTAGAAGCTTTACATCTTACTGGAGTATCGCTTAGAATCTATTTAACACAATTTAAAAGAAGATCCTTCCAAGAATAGATTTAAAGCAGATCTGAATTAAGAAGCAATTGTCAAACAAACCACGAAATAAAATAATAAGGGCCTGTTTCAGCTTTCTGATCAAAGATCTGCCTTGAATCAACTCTTCCACATCAAAATGTTACACTAAAACTTGCCTACCATCCAAAAGATTTGGCAATGTTCTGAGATAATATGAGTATTATTAGCATGAGAGAAAATAGCACTATAGTGCCATGGTTAAGAGCAGATGCTTTGGAACCAGACACTTCTGAATTTGCACCCTAGCTGTAACACTTATTGTTCTTAGGCATGTAACAAACTCTTTGTCTCAGGTTCCTGATGGGTAAGATGAGGAAAACAGTAGTGGTGTGGTTACCTCAAAAGTTGTGAGGATAAAATGAATGCATGCAAACAAATTGTCTAGCTAAAGGTCTCACCTTTTATTAGGTGCTCTGCAAACGAGAGCTATTATATTCAGGCTAAACTGTCACTAGGTCTGTAGAGGTAGATCACACACTGCAAGAACACAGGCCTCAAGTGTTATAGTTCCATATAGAATGCGGATTAACATTTTATTTTGCACTTAAGACTTTAGAAAGATGCTTTTCTCCTGCTGCTACTTGCTTAGTTTTGTGACACTACCACAGGAGTTTAGAACGAAGGTAGCAGGGGACTCCGGGGAGTTTCCAGAGACTCCAGGGACTTTCTGAGCAGTTTGTGTATCAGTGGTACAAATATTTAAATCAAGGATTCTGCACGACAATTAGAGGCCAAGTGGATCCTTTTTATATGATAGCATTTAGAAAATATCTCATAGTACATTACATAAACTAAATATACTTGGATGTGAGATGTGAAATAATATTTACGCTCGTAATTATAACACCTTATAACCTATACATCTTTGTATGGTTTGCAAAAAAGTTTTCACACACAAAACCTCATTCCAGTTCAAACTCTTCAGCTAGATAAACAGGCATGGTTGTACCATGTTGTTCTGCTCAGTGTAAAGGAATGTGAGGTCATTTAAAGCGTTCCACATGTTTTCCTTTTTCTTACTTTAACCCTTCTCTAGCAATCTGTAACCTTTCTGGATCTTAAGCCTTCTTTGTCTGTATTATTGAGGCTATTTTAAAGCCTTCACAAACAGAAAAACCATTTCTAGAGTTCGCATACAATTCAGTCACTAAGGAAACTATTTCCTTAGAATCTAAACTTCAAGCTGGGAGGGCTGCAGTGTGGAACACAGTGATCTGCCTCCTTCACGTGAAGGACACAGACAAATGTAATGGAGAACTTTAGACTTGCTTTGTTCTGAACAGAGGCTTGGTTAGAATTTCCATTCTCTGATTTCTCATCGTTTTCTCATACCTAATTAATCCTCTGTTCTTTTTCCCAGAGACGTAATTCTGGTAAAGACTAAAGAAGTTTTCCTTCCCAAAAAGGAAGATCCTTTGACTTACAAACATAACATCAAGCAAAAAAAGTCAGGCACAACAGAAAGCAGAGCCTGTAGGATTTCCAAGTCGAAGAACAGACGGAACTAATCTATGGTGTGAGAAATCAGGGGTGTTCCCCTTAGTTGGGAGAAATGGGGCCTGGACGGAGTAAGAATGGGGCGTCTGGGGTTCTGGTCATGATCTGTTTCTTGAGCAGAAGGCTGAATTCTTGACCCATGGAAACAAATCCATGCTCTGGTATTTAAGACACACTCTCCCCACCAATAATGAACATTTAAAGTAACACCCTACTTCACACACATTAAAGTTACAGTAAGTTTCAAAACTAGGCATATGTTACTAATTTTCCAAAGTGCCACTGACCAAGGAGAGTGAGTGTGGCCTCCAGGGTCGGGGGCTTGGGCTGCAGTATACAAGTGTGAAATGCCTCTAGGTTTCATATTTGGTTCTAAAAACGTTCCATAAAAGGTTTTATTTTTTATGTCTTATAATCTGGGTTTGTTTGAATATGAGGAACGGTGTTTTAAATAACTTACTACTTAAGATTTACAACAGTATTTTGCACATTCGAACCAAATCTAATGAAGTCTTCAAGTAAAATGAACCCTCTGGGAAGGTACACCAGAGGTATAAACCAAGTGTGTGTGGGGGGGGTACTAGGAGCCCTCTCATTTGAGAAGACTGACATAGTTCTCCTAATCCTGCTTTATGCATAGCTGAGGTTGAGTGGAGAGAATGAGAAGACTGGATTTTTATACCTTAACTGCCTCCTCTCCCCCCAACTGTCCCTCTGCGGTGTGACCTTAGGAGAATCACTTGATCTTCCCAGGCTCCATTTTTCATTTAAAGTCTGGGGAAAATACTAAATACCCAAACTGGTGGCCGGCCATGGGTTGAAACACAGGCTTTTGTTTCACTTTGCTGCTCACACTTCTCGCGTGAAGTTGGAAACCACTTCCCTGGCAGTCTGGTAGAAAACTTTTGCTAGGTGATCTACAGAGAAAAGGCCGTCAGAAGGCTCTTGCCACCGGGTGTTTTTGTGTGTGTTAACGCTGTAGCCCTGAGCAGAACTGCTGCTTTGACTATAGCCTGTCCAGAATGCCCGTCTGTCATAAACTTGCTATGTCTTTGTGCTGCTGTTACCTGGTGTGTTTAAGCAATGAAACAGCTGCTGCATTTCAATAGACAAAGGCTTACAGTATGTCTGAGGCAAGGCATTTACTGCTGGCTTTAAACTTCTTAAACAATTCCATATGGAAACTTGAGTGGCAGAACACTTAATGTAAACTTTCAAAGGAAACTGCCCACCAAAGTCTGAGCTTTATGAAAGTTGGCTGAAACATATTCTTTTTCAGAAGGCAGAGTAGCCTTCCCCATTTCAAAGAGAAACTGCCACAGCATCACTTTCGATAGACAGAAATAGAGGGTTCCCTTTAAGGTATTTATTGGTTCTTCAGGAACAACTAGCTTTTTCACTCAAAGCCACTTATAGAGCAGCAGGGTTAAGTGGATAGCATTTAGAACTAGGAATTAAGGTATTCATTTTATAGTTGTAATTCTGTGATTAATTCCCTTCCTTGACGATCTCTCACTTTTAATCAAGTAATAATAATAAGAAGAAGAAGAATCAGCACACAAGCATGACACGAGGCTGGGTGTTCACTGTGTTTCTGATCCTTGAACTCCACAGGGTGCTTTTTTGGAATACTCTAAAAGAACTCCGAGGTCTGGGCAAGGAGGTACTAACCCAAGATGAACATATTTTTTAAAAAGGATCTATATTTTTACATATATACTTAAGGTATATAAGTATGTATGTTTCTGCATACATAGTAAAAAGAAAAATAAAATAATACTAAGGTAAAAAAAAACAGTCATTTTAAAGATGCAAAACTATTTTTTCGTAGATTTGGTGCTTTACATTCCAAACATGGAGAACTATTAATTTCATTAGAAAGCAGCACTGCATGCTATTTTTGCTTTTCCACATTCCTGGTAGTCCCTACTTCAAGGTCTGACCTTGAACATCAGGTCTTAATTGGAGTCTTCTTTCTCATGACACTTCAGTGAGGTCTCTCTGCAGACAACTAGCAGTTTTTCCTCCTGGGGGGACTGAGGGAACAGTGCAGACCATTTTGTTACCAAACAAGCATAGCAGTAATAGATGAGGGAAATTATCAGGACATTCCTTTTTGTATATATGTGTGTCTTTTCCCAAAAGGTGAAAGTAGGCTAGATTAGCAATAGGGTTTCTGCCTTACTCCACACCCTCCCCCACCCCACCCCTTAACTAATTTGTGTCAGGCTACTCCTCACAGCTACAGACAGGAAGTGCTATTTCCTGTGCTGATGATTTAATGTAGTGCAGAGCAAAGCAACGTTTGAACTGATGGCAGCACTAATGACTCTCAGTAAAACAGTGAAAAGATAAATGATACTTAATCAGGAAAATGTTTAAATAAGCAAGTGCCTGGATATACCGCGGCAAAACAACCTGAACTTATTTAAGTAAAGTTAAGAGGGTAATTTTAAAAATACACAGACTATTTATTTAGTACTTTATATTTTTCAAAATGGCATAGAGTCCCATTTGTTATGTTGTCTGACAATCCTGTGAGGCAGCTCAGTGTTCTCACTGTAGTTTTTAAAATTGACTGACTTCAACTCAGACAGAGGCTAGATTATTTGTTTCTGGTCATTCAGCAAGCCACTAACAAGCTCAAAAAATCAAATCCTGTATATATTGCTCACTTACTGCTGGTACTGCAACATATCCTGCTTACTTTGAATATTCAAGATGTTTATGAATATAGAACTAGTTACAAACAAAATTTTTCATATAAGTGCTTGAGACATTTTACAGTCAAGGGATGCATAGACTTTGAACAACAAATGGATTATCACGTTTAGAAATACAGTTTTGAAAGAAATCTTGATATGGAAAAAGCCTATTTCATAGTTTTTAAATGGTAGTCACATTATTTTCTTAAAAACGACATTTTTCATAGTACTTTTCTATATATACTATCATCTGGAATGAATGACTAAGCCTTGTACATTTTGTATGATTAGTATTTTATATATGGAGGGATAGATTCAATTAAATTAATTGATATCTGTAGCAGAACTAAGTTTGGAATCCAGGCTTATCCTGAATTCTAGTGCAAGGCTCTTTTTAGTACTGTGCTATCTAACTTTTATTTGTTACAAGCAAATGCTCACACTAAATAAAATAGAAGATGTCCTTAGAACATAATCAAGGAATACAATTTTTGGCATTACACTTCTTAAGATTCAGGAAAACCTGCAATAAAACACCCCTTTATAGCTTAGCTTATCTAAAGGGTAATTTCTCAAATAACATGTGATGTTCAGTCAAGTAGCTAACAAAAAAAAGTCAAAGCAAACCACACAATTCTAGTGTGATAGACTTATTACTATAAAGGTAATTAAAAGGGAGAGATTCTGTACGATACAGATCGACAATGGCTTGTCTAGTGGGATGCTTCGACACATCACCTTACTTCAGGAAAACAAATCTGACTGATTTTTTTTATCCAAGGGTGGAAAGTCCTTTCCCAGGTGTAACCAGCATTCCATAGATTTTAAAAGGTGAAAATGAAAATATTAGTCTCTCATTCTCTTTCTCTCTCTTTGTAGAAAATGTATTTTTTTGCCTTTAATCTCAAGGTCTAAGAGCCAGAGCATCTGGTTTTATGACTGGTTTTGCAACTAATTTATATCCAGACCATAGCTATCACATTTTCCTTCTGCTTCATTGTAAGTAAATCCACACTCTTCTAGAGGAGATAGCCAAGATTGGACAAACTGTGGTATTATACTAAGAAGTTTTATGTTTTCTCTCCCAGGTTTTCTTTCACTTGTAACTCACTTGAAATGATAAATGATGAATGTGGCTAACAGATATTTCAGCTATTAGAAAACATCACTAAGAAACTGAAGAAAATGTGAGCAGTCTCTACACTGGTTTTAGAAGTTGATAAAAGAGTTTCAAGTCACTTACATTATTGATCATAAGGTGCATTATTGTTTTTGGAATCAGATCTCGGATACACTTGTTGATAATAGACATGTAGGAGTCTACGAGGTTGCGAATAGTCTCCACTTGTCTCTCCAGTTGTGGGTCCATCGAAAAGTTTTCCGCTTGGCCATTCTCATCATTGTCAGTCTAGCAGAAAGAAAGAAAACAGAGATTATCTCTCATTTGTACAGAAAGGAGACAAAATATGGAATGATCAACTTCATTTGCGCATATTCTGAATTACTTTACTGAACAGGAGTATCTTTATCCTATTGCACATCCATTAATTCTGAAAAGAGAGTAGAACCATGCAGTTATTATGCTACTTACTTTTCTAACAAAAACAAGGATTCTAATTCTGAATGAATGTTGAAATGAATAGCCAGATAAATAAAGCACCCAACAATGTAACTCTAGAGAACAACCTAATCCTGAGCCATTTGCAAGCTGGCCAAAGAACCAAATCCAAACAAATGATGCAGATGTAAACCACTGGGAGGGGTCTCTAGGGAATCTATAGATTAGAAGTAACCTTGATGTTATTCTGGAACTCCAAGGCCTGCTCTGGAATGGATCAGCATTTGGATCAACCCAGATTTAACACTAAATCTCCTACGCTTGGTCTGAAGCCAAAATAAGAGATATAGAGGATAATTCATTTTTCCATGCACTTGCTGGAATTTGTTATGTAAATTCATGCTTCTGTCATCACTACCAAAGGCTGGCTCTATTGTGAAAAACTTATAATTTTAACTTCCAACTTGTTATTCTTTGAATAAAACAGAACACATCTAAACACAAAGAATTTATTTATGCAACATGAGAGAAGCATCTGTTTTCTATACATGTGATCTGAGTTAATTAATTTTGGCTTACCCACCAGAGACTGGGTTGGCATGGCATCTTCATCATTAAGGGCTGACCTATTGGCTTGGCATTGAAATCAATTTAGAACAAATGGTCTCCATTTCAAGTCAGGTTGAACCATCTAAGCCCCAGAACATGATACAAATATTGTTAGTGGTCTGGCTACTTTCTAGCATTTGGAAGGATTTAATTATGAATGCAGAAAAAAAAGGGGGGGGATAATTTATTGCTTCCAATGTGGACATGAAGAACTTTTCTTTGGAAATGTACATACTTTGATCTGCCAGGTTTTCAATCATCCAGCCAGTTCTAGGCAAAGCACTGTGCTAAATAGTTTAAATGGATCCATAAATGACAAGCTTTTCCTCTGAGTCAAAATATGCAGATGTGAAAGGCATATTTGTATTAACAGTAACAAAGATAGAAATTGGTTCTACTCATGTGTATAGGTAGTTGTCACTCAGAGATATCTAACTCTTTAAAAATATTAAAATAATGCAATGCTCTGTCTAAAAACCAGTAATCATTTTCCAACCCTCAGAGTCTGATACTACACTTCAGAGCGACAGTTCCAGGACATTTCTGGAGGCTTTTACTGCCTCTACAGCAAGGTAGGGGAGTGAAAAGTTTCAAAGTTGTTCCATTATACCATTTCTTAGAAAATGGCATTTGGTCATTGGAAAAAAGAGTTAATTCAAGTCTTTGTAGTTTTTTAAATTTTATGATGAATTTGTGATATCTGGGCAACAGATCATGGGAATAACACAAAAAACTGAGGCCATGAAATGGTGAAGGATAAAGGCAAGGTCAGCCAGAGCGGTGAAAAAACTAATCATGTTCCCAGACTTCTTTCCAAGGCATAACAACCCCTGCAGATATTCTCTACCCTTATCCCGAATTCTAAGAATTAGTTGTAACTGCAGTGTCACAATGAGGGTATTATTTTTGAAAATGAAATTCAAGCTCTCTTGCACACTACTGGTCATGCAGTCACATTGCGGTTACTTAGGGTGGCTGAGACTCAGCTTTCCCATCTTTAAAATTGGCTTGCCCTTACCTGTAAAACTTGTAGCAGCTAAATGAGAAATGCATGTGATGTCATCTAGCAAGGTTCTGTGAGTGCCCAGTGAATGTCAGTTTCTTTCCTCCTTTCTAACTATTTATGAGAGAAGAGTGAGCTGTTTGACTCTCAACATATTATGAAATTTTAAGATGAAAAATTTGAGCATAAAACACTTAATTCAAGCCATATAAAATACCAATGTGTATACAAATATACACACACGTATTTATACACATGTATATACACCTATATATGTACATATATACACAAATGTGTATACAGATACACTTACATACTTATACTTCCATATTTTCTGCAAGCAATTCCTCTTATCCAGGAACTCCTCCTCCTGAAGATGAAGACCTTTCATCTTTCAAAACCTTGTTCCCCATGATTTCTTTTATACAAGCTTCCAACACCTCTCAATTCTCCATACGCCCTCCGACATCAGCTATGCCCCTACTCACTTTTCCTACTTAAGATGCATCTTAATTCTATTCTTCTCCCCCATTAGGCTTTAGGGTCCTGTTTATTTTCATGTTCTCAGCACCTGGCACAGACCTCAATGCAGAGGAAAGGGAAAAGGAGCAGTTAATACTATAAAGCCATCCAAAAAATGTGAGCTAAATCAAGGTAGCTGAATCAGTGAATCGGGATGCCTACTTGTTAGAGAAATGGGAGACCAAGAAATCTCAGGTTGCTGAGTTAGGATCCACGACTACTTGATGACAGTGAGGATATGATTATCATGAAATTATATACATAAATGAGAACAGACGTCCTACAGATTCATGAAGACAACATCTTTTATATAATGCACTATAAACCTTCATAATGGAACAACTCAGCTTTATCTAAAGAATATACTTGATTTTAATTTTGCCATTGTATTTACCAGGAGAGAGTGATGGCATTTCAGCATTAATGTACTACCTCTCTCAGCAACAATTATTAGCATACTAAGTGCTAGGTACTATGTAGAGTTCTACATGCTGTGCTAAGCATTTTACTAGATCTGTACCACAACTTTAAGAGATGTTAGTGTCAACTTACACAATGACCTGTTAACAATCTGAATTGAAGCCTGCTCAGTAAATGTAAAAGAAATGCAATGTTAAACCAATTTTCTTCTTTACAGGTATTTAAAAAAAATCAAGAAAAGTATTTTGAAAAAGTGAGACACTCATGACATATCAAGTCAGTTTCACAGAGAAAATAATTAATATGAAATATTTCTATATAAATGCTAATAAAGGACAGATATTTCCAAAACAAACAAACAAAAAAGGTTGAACTAAAAGAGGAAAACAAATTGAATGAAGAGCATTAATTAAAAGCACCTCCAGGAATATGAAACACTAGGAAATCATATCTCCAACCACAATTTCATGTTTTGAAACACTGACTTTCCCCATTATACACTATTCTGATCATGTAGCCTTGCATTCGTTTGTGCATATCAAAATAAACAAAGAATACTGACTTTCACTTTTTGAAACCAGATGCAATTAATAAGCAAAGTGTTGGTGTGAAGGAAGGATACTGAACAATTTAACTCCCACATTAAAGAAAAAAGAAATAACCAATACAACAATTTGAATTTTTTTTTTTTTTTTTTTTTTTAGTTTTTGGAAATACTACTAGTCACAATGTCACATGCACATTTTATTTTTTCTGACAATACCATGGACATGATAGGGAGTTAGAGAATTCAGAATTCAACTTTGATTTCTCTCTGAATTTAAACAGAAAGGAGTTAAATCCCCTTCTAACACACTGATGATGAATGAAGAAAATGTACATAGATGGAATTTTTCTTTTAACTGAGAAATTGCAGAGGGCAAATATTGACTTTTGTCTAAGTCTAACCAAATTCTCTGTTGTGCTCTTTTTTGTGTATACTGTGTAAGACTATGTATTTTTTCTTTGTTTAAATTACAGGATTGCAATAGGATTCTTTGTACTCTAAGCACTGAAGTGACAGCTGTTTATCATTATCCTCATCAAGGGAATGTAAAATAAAAATAGTAATTTGTCTCTGATCTTTGAGGCAAAAAAGAATGGTCTGCAAACATTTAACCTTTTATGTGCAGGTTCACTGATGCTGTTTACAAAATGTGAGTAATATTGTGGAAACCAGCTTTCGTCTGAAAAATACAATGGCGAGCGAGGGTTTCCTAGTGCCATTTTATTTCAAGTGATTTGAGAAATCTAATACCATTTAGACAATAAAAAATAACAACTCAGCACTGCAAATATGAAATTGCTTATAAAAATTAATGTAACTTTCTTGTGTAACCATTTGCATGGTATTCAAGAAATATTCAAGAATAGTTCTACAAAATTGTAGTTTAAAAACTTGCTCCTAAAGACTCAATATTTTGACAGGTGAGAGAATGAATAGTGGAATCAGAAAAAATTCTCACCATACTTTAAATCATCCTTTATAGAAGCTATGGGTTTGACTGGGATGGCTCTTTTTCACATATTTTGTTTTGACTCATTCTTAAATCTCCTATTTAATTTTGTCATAGGCTTTTTGAATTATCATTGAACCCACCTAACTAAAGCTGATGACTTAAACTCTTTAAAAACAGAACAACAGAAATTCAAAGTATTCAGGCAGTAATAAGTAAGTAAACATACAGTAGAGCAAAGAGGGAGTCTTCTCTGTCTTTTCTTATCCTTGGAGCACACTGGACAATCTATTAATCTATACAGTGACCTTTTTCCTAAATAATCAAAGCTTGCCACCTTTTAAGCATCTTCCTATGGCTATACAATTTCCCACTGCCTTATACAAAAAGTGTAAAAACTATGTAATTTCTCTTAGTGAGTCAAGTCATCATTATGAAAATACTGTTTCCATGGTAATGCAGCTTTGGCTTTCCACCCCACAGTGCAGGGAATGTTTTCACAGAGAGCCTTTCCTGGCTCTCCATCATTCACTAGAGTTAGTTGAGGCTAGGAGGGCAGGCAACCAAGCTTGTGAAAAGGTATGTGTGAAACATGCCTCGGAAAGCTGGTGAGGCTAGTCTAGGTAGTCTGGTGCTTTGTGACAGATTTTTCATTAGTTCATTCAACAAATATTTATTTAGTGTCTAAGGTGGACTGTGAGAGATATAAATGAAGTCTAAAAACATGGGCTTTGCTAATGAGCTTATCCTCTGATGGTGTCTTAGATTTGAGCCAGAATTGTAGTCAAAATACAGGGAAATGAAGGGGGCATCTATTTGCATCTCCAATTGGCAAGAAACAACCAAAATATAGAAGAAAACACAGAGCCTCGCTCTAAGTTGGCAGACAGGACCTCAGCTGTGCCTGCTTATGTCATTTTCATTTTTAGTCTTCCTGGTCTCTTCTCCTTTACCTGTTATTACTTTAAATTTCTCTATAACTTAGAGTCTCTTTTTATCTATAGATAGCATGATAATAAACATTATAAAACAATGTATGATTAAGGTGAAGTTGAATAGCCCTAAAAAAACCCCATGCTTTTAAACAAACCTCTTGATTAAAAATAGTAATAAATCTATCTTAATTCATATGGAGCTCTATGTCTTTGTTTTCAACTCTGATTCAGCTCAATAGCTGCCTAACAGAGTATGCTTATTTCTGTGTAAGTATGTCTAATTCCCCAATAGGTAACACAGATGAATAGAACAAGTGACCAGTTCCACCAACAGAAGAGAATTCTCCAGAAGATTGCCTTTAGACTAGTTCTGAAACATCAACAGCACTGGGTCTCCAGCGTGCCAGTCTAACCTATAGGTTTTGCAGTTTCCAGCCTCCATAATTACATGATAAATTATAAAAACTCTTTACACACACACACACACGATTGGTTCTGTTTGTCTGCTTTTTGAGAACCCTGATTAATACACAATCTCACTATCAATTATGATACAGTATATACCTCAATGTTACGCTGCTTAATGGAATTTACAGGTGCTGTAAAAATTCAGAGAAGCAGAAGATCAGGGAGAAGTTGTGATGGTCTCATGCTAATGGTTTTACAACTATTTCATAGCATTCTTTAAAGGAGAAAGAAATAAAGAAAAAATAACCCATCTTCATGTGCTCTGTTACATCTTGCAATACCTCTTCTGTTGGTAGATCAAACATAAATTTGGGACCCTCATCTCTCTCATTCACAGTCCTGGTGGTTAGACTGGACTGTATATTGTCAGGTGGAGCCATTTTTTTTTTTCATTTTTTAATTTTTACTAAATTCATTTAATTTCTTACATAGGTAAATGGTAATTGGGATACCTTCCCTCCTCCACCCCCCACCCACCGACAGACATCTCTTGTGTTCACTTAGTCTCCACTCTCATTGTTCTTTTTTGGTTTATGTTGAGTTCCTTGGTCCATTGGCTGTGTCCATTTGTTGGCTGAGGGACTGTGTTTCTGGGAAACGGCACACTGTGCTTGATTGTTTGTAGTCTTAGTAGTGTTGGGCAGCCAGTCCATGCTCATTTGGAGTCTATCGATGTCTTCTAGTTTGCCCTCTCCAGTATTGGAGAGGTGGAGACATTTTGTATACCTATCCAGAGACACATGATCAAGCAAAGTAAATCACAGCACATTTGGTAGTACCATTAGGAGAGACACTTTTTTTCACTTGGAATGAAAACTTATTCAGAAGGAAGTTTGAAGGCAAGCCTCCCTCAAAATGAAGAGGCAATGAAGTTGATGCACATACTGTCACAGCTGAAACATGAACAGAGGCAGATACTGAATCCAACTGTGACAGATGTATCTAGCTCTGGATTTTGACTTTATAGGAGCGAGAAAATTGTATCATCATACTGTTTGAAATTCAGTGGCTTCAATTCAATATCTGTTACCTACATGCTAAAGAATTCAAATGAATGAGACCCTAAAATATTCATAATGCTGTCTCAGCCTAAAAGTTTTCCCTTCCAACTCCACCTGTTCATACCTCACAGCTTAGTGTGAATGTGACATACATTTGCCACAGCTAAAATAGAACACCTTCTCCTTGCAGCTGAACATATGGTTTAGGCTTTGGATCGGTTATCTCATATGTTAGGTATGAAATGACTATTTCCAAATTAAATGAAGTTTTCTTGAAGACAGGGATCATAACTGTTGGTGACAAATTAACAACTAATCTCAACAAAAAGGAGTCCTTTTTTAGGACTAAAAAGCTGCTTGGATAATTCTTAGGGGATACCATCACAACATTGACATACTACTAATATATTATTGCAGACACTACTTAATGAGCTATATTTTTTCTCAGCACAATTGTTGAACAACTTCTACCATATGAAACATTTCTACACTGAAAGCTATGATGAGAAAAAAATCTCACTAAGTTGTAGTTAAATGTCAAGTAGTTTTTTTAAGTTGATTTATAGATGTCAAATGGTTTTAATCTTTTAATAACTATAAAGTAGATATAATACTAAGAACCATTATTTAAAAATTTTATTTATTTATTTTTGTTTGATAGCTCATTTATTTTTGAAATTGGGTATGAAAATAGACAAAGCAGAGAACTAAACTTAACAAATGGGAGCAGCTGGCTCTTTAAAACTAGTTACACCTTAGGTTCATCCTAGCCCATATGAGCAGTAGCATGATCACACTAACCTTAAGAAGAAGAAAAAACAGATCTACTCGTTATGGCATCATCAACTCTCTTCTAAAAGGCAAAGCTTAAGCATTCTTTCAGCTTCAACTCAAAAGGTGGCTAAAAACCAGCAAGACTCACTCAATTCAACAGCATCAACCACTTCATATTTCTCATGATGAAACAGCAACACTGCAAGTTTTCTTCAGGTTCTCCAGAAAATTCCCAAGCTTCACAGTTTTAAAGTTCAAGCAAGTTTTCAAGTACTATGTTTTCTTTTTTTTTTAAATTCATTTTATTAATTTGTCACAATTGTGCATTAATTGATCCCTCCTCCCTACTCTATATCCCCCTCTGTATCCCCCTTCCTCCTCCCTCCATATCCCCCTTCTGTATCCCCCCTTCAGTCACTCCTCCCATTTTTCTGCAAATTGTTGTTTGGTTAAGTTGATGTTTAGTTGTTGGTTGTTTGGCCTGTTCTCTTCCGATATAGGGTAAGTGTGTGTGTGGTTTTTTTTTGTTTGTTTGTT